>JABUQX010119979.1:22500-50599 GCA_015478945.1 Trachelipus rathkii | reverse complement strand
AACAGTGATCATAATATAATGGAATATTATGTAATATAAAGCCCCATTATGTGATCTTTTGTAAAGTTTCTTATTAAAAAAATAATTGATCTGGAAGTATTATAAATTAAAATACAAATAAAAAAGAACGGTAAAAGAAGATTTTAGTAAAAATCATGCACCAGAAAAAGATTAGATTATTCAAAAAGTTATTAAAATTATTGGAATTCAAAAATAAGTATCATTTTGTTGTATGTTAAATAATATGCCATTGATTTTTAAAAGAATTATATTATATCTGTGGATCAAAAATAAAAAAGGGAATATTAATAAAGAATGAAAAAGAAAATTAGCTTTTATAACCCTACTTATTTAATAAAATTACATGAAGTGAATTAAATTGATGTGTGTCACGACAATTAAGGAGATAATCTCGCCATATTAACAATCCCTCTATATTAAATATTATATATATAATATAATATATATAATATTATATATATATATATATATTATATATATAATATATATATTTCTTCCTATATCCTCCCTTTCCCTTAACATCCCCAAAGAGGGGGTAGGGTGCCTAACAGGCACGGGAATGGAGTAGTTAAATAAAAGAGAATGGCATGAGTCGAGAGATAAGCCCCCACACCTACCCTTCACTTCCCTTCATACCATTAAATGTGAGTCCTTCCCAGCCAAAAATTCACCCTAGGGCTTCACATCATCGCGATGGAGCCCCACTGTTGCATCTTGCCAATGTAAGGATTCATCCCCTGTTCAGGCCCACAACTATACCCCATCAGACAAAACACAACCATTCACTTCTATTATGGATCATTCTTCTAGCTTGAACCAAATTCATATTCCATTCCCTTAGAGTTTAGACACTCCTTTACTGACTCAATCCATTTTTTCTTAGGTCTCCCGCCGGTCATTCCCAACACACTTACCACTATACATCCGATTAACCAGCCGACTATCATCCATCCTTTCTATATGACCACACCATCTTAATAAACTTTCATTTATTCTTTCACGCACGCCTTTGTACATACCACACACCTCCCTCATAAGCTCATTACTCATTTTACCAATTTTTCTCACATCTAACACACTCCTAAAATTATCCATTTGAATAGACAACACCCTTAGATCTATACTTCTTTTTCCATACCATAGATTCGCTGCTATACATTAACACCGGTAACAACATCCCTCAAGCAGAGCCCTAGTGCACTCAAAACTAAGTCCCCTTTGCATTCACTAAAGATTTAATTGGACTAGCCACTTTCCTACCACTTACAATTTTCCTACTAAACTTTGCATCATTCATTCCCTTTTCATCAAACATATAGCCTAAATATTAAAACTTAGATACTTAGTTGCTCAGCATCCAACATGATTTCACACTATAGACTCTCCTCATCCACCACTATCACCTTACTTTCATCCACATTTACTTTCAAATTCCTTATTTTAGACACCCTGCCAAGACCCCTCTACCAATCCTCTCAAACTTTCTTTCCATTCGCCACACAAAACAAAATCATCAGCGTACAGTAAGCAGGGTACTCTCAACTTTCAGCTATTTTCTATCAGTCTAACACCCTCTCCTGCCACCTTACCTTTAATTCTTGCATCATCCCATCCATATATAAATTAAATAGCCATGGAAACAACAATTCCCTGGCACACTCTGTAATTAATATTAAACAATTCACTTTCCATTCAATTTATTCTTACACACGCTTCGTTATCAACAAACATATACTTTTGTTTCCATTCAGAAGTCTACCACCAGTACCATTTATCACTAACAACTGCCACAGATCTTCCCTTACATATAAAAGTGATAGTTTAAAGGAGGCTAATATCCTGAGTTTTTTTTATTTATTATTATTTAGATCTTTCTGTCCTGCATTTTTTTCTAATTCTTTTTATGAACGAGATATACATGTAGTAAATACTGGGATTTATTCGTAAGCCTCTTAATACATATTTAAGTACATAGCATATATTTTCCATACAACAACACTCAATAAACTAATTCCCCTATAATTCCTACAGCTCCCAATTATCACCCTTATTCTTATGTAAGGGTAATATCACTGCTCTCCTCCAATCGTTCGAAATATACCCAACACACAGGCTTTGTTACACAACTTCCACATCCTGTCATAACAATCTTGACTTCATTGTTTCATTTCACTAGTAATTCCAATAATTCCATCTATACTTGCTGATTTACCATTCTTCAACTAAAAAATGTGTATCTCCCCCAATTATATATATATATTATATATATAATATATATATATTATATATATATATATATATAATATATATATATTATATATTATATATATTATATATATATATATATATATATATGAATTGTGTTTATATGATGGTACGGGTGTAGGTGCGGTATATAATATATAATATATATATATATATTATAATATATATATTATATAAATAATATATAATATTATTATAATAATATATATTATATTTATGTGTGTGTGTGTGTGTGTGTTGTGTGGTGTGTGTGTGTGTTGTTGTGTGGTGTGTCATGTTCTGTGGTGTGCGTTACTGTGTGTGTGGTGATTGTGGTGTAGATGTGTGTCATGTGGTGTGTGTGTTTGTGTTGTGTATGTTGGTGGTCCGTGTGTGTGTGTGTGTGTGTGTGTGTGTGTGTGTGTATGTGGTGTGTGTGTGTTTTCGTGTGTGTGTATCTGTGGGTGTGTGTGTGTTGTGTGTGTTTGTGGGTGTGTGTGTGTGTGTGGTGTCGTGTTGTGTGTGTGTGTGAGTGTGTGTGTGTTTGTGTGTGTTGATTGTTGTAGTGTGTGTGTTGTGAAATCAATTAAAAATAGATGCGTGCAAACCCCAATAGGATCACTGTGTTATATTCAACCGTTTTGAGCACACAAATATGATCATGGCTTGGAAAACAAAATTTATGCCATGAGAACATTCTGATATAAAAAAAAACAAATAAGAGTGATATGGATATATTTTATATTTTAAATGTACAAACGATATACTATATATTATATATATATATATATATAATATATATTTATTATATATATATTATATATAATTATTATTATTATATTATATATATATATATATATATATATATATATATTATCAAATCATATATATAATAATAATATATATATATATATATAGTTGTGTGTGTGTGTGTGCGTGCGTATGCGTCGCTGGATATTCATAGTTTTTGCTGATAATCCTTAAGTTTAATGCGATTCGAAACTGAATACATTTGACGATCACACTATTTAGACGTATGTTGTAATCAGACACCTCTTAAGAAAGCAGATTGCTTTTAAGTTTTAATGAATCATCGTCATGCTAGGTAGGTAATGGAGAAAGTTTGGACCTGTGCGCATTACCAGAAAGAATTTGATTAATGTTTTAATGTAGGAACTAGATAATGAATATCTGGTTTTATGAACACTGGTGGAAGCCGATGTATGAATTTAAAATATAAAAGGTGTATTAATAATATCGATTTTGTATTAGACATTCCCGCATGATGACTTCAAGATTTGTGATGCATTTTGCTTTACAGACGGTAGGCATAATGATTCTTTAACGAATAATTATCCATCCATATCTTTCAAATCTACCAACCAACATTCTATGAGTGTTTAGATTTCACTCCATCAGATTTTTCAAATTTTTTCGAAACGAAAAATATATCTTCAAGCATAACAACTTAGTATCCAATGACAGCATATTCAGCATACTCTCACTGTAAACGTTTTATGAAAGTTTGTGAGGTTTCTAATGCAAATAATACCAAAGTATTAACTTAAAAATTAAGAAGAATTTTTTGCCTGCGTTAGAAAACGATAACTATGCAATGTACTTCACAATATACTCTCTACTGTGCAAGCATCACATCACTCTTGACTTATGTCATCTGATATAGTGTTAAGATTTTCGCAGCTCCGGTGTTTTGCTTTCAATGCTTTTGATGTTTTTATAATATAATGGAATATAATATAATATATATATATATATATTTATATATATAATATATAATATATATATATATATTATAATATATATATATATATAATATATATATATTAGATTATATATTATATTAATATAATATATATATATATATATAATTTATATATATATATATTTACTTGGATCATATTGACTACGGGGGGTAAATCTAATGAACGCATTGTGAAAACGGAGGAATTCAGGAATTAAACTTATATTAGAGCAGAGTAGTTCCCGAAGGAAAAGTAAAGATCGCACACCCTGGTTTTTTTTAAATTGAGCGTTTGATTTCTGACAATACAAATGAGAGGCAATATTGAAAGGATATGGTGTGCAACAGGGGGAAACCGGTCTCTGGAAGCTGTAAGCTGTGCAGAGCCGTTCACAACCCACGAAGAAATGTACCTCACACCTCCGTTACCGAAAGGGGGACTCTTGCGAAACGGCAAAAAGGACAATAGTTGGATTCCCCCTTGCCATGAAAGTAGCTATACTACTTTGGCTACATAGCTATGCCCAATTTCGCAAACGAGCCAGAACACCTCCTCGTGTGTGACTCGACCGGTCGAAAAACGACGACCAATCCCATGTGAGCGAGCTTTATGCTACGCGTTTGTCACCACGATAATTCTCTGACCAACACTCTTGCCACAAGCGAGGAAGCCCTGTTTGAGTTGAGAGCCAGAAACGCAGCTTGGGAGCTGGTTGTTCCAGCAGGGATGGTTAACAGTTACACTATCATTGACAGGTAATTTTTGCAGGTGGGCGGGTGTAATAGTCCGTTCTGTCAGCCAATTTGTTACACAGGATACCTACGTGAGATGGAACCAAGCAAAATGACAAATACTTGAGTCTTTCATGCAACATACATAGAAAAAACCTTTGGATGGCGGAAACCAAAGGATGTCTAGTCGTTCGATCTTGTGGTGCAAAAAGAGCACATTTTACGTGGTGGAGAAAAAAAATCGTACCGTTCAGGATATCATAGAGTCAGAATCCTATTAATAGCCAAAGTCGTCACAACTAACACGGAATCGTTGCAGGGATATTATTTGACAGGCTAAACGTGCTATCACCCAAATTATATGCGCTGATCTCCTTGTTAGCATTTTACATGATAAAATTTTCATGACACTAGGCAAAAAACATTCTCTAATAACTTCTCTTGTACATCTGCCTTCTCTTCTATTCCGCTCTGACGGATCTGTTACTATACTCCTACTGAAAAGGCTATCTCTTCGGCCTCCCTTTTTATCCATTCCATCATGGACAATTCTGGTGAATCCTTCGCAGCTCCCCAATCTCCCCCTCTCAGGTATCTTTCATGGCTCTGGGCCTGCTATTACATGATCAGGTTGCATGAGTCCTGTGAGATCTTAGTGAATCAGGAACCTGTGGCCGTACGGTATTCCCCTCTGTGTTTTGAGGGAGTGTGCTTCCTTCAATGCTGGAAGCGCATATGTCCAATCGATCTCGAAGAGGGGTAACCACTATGATCCTTCTAACTATCGTCCATAGCTCTCACTTGTATTCCTGTGTAAAATCTTTGGAAAACCTTTCTCAGCTTTATATCTTACTCGAGGTCTATACTGGAGATATTATATCCTATCTCACAGAGATAGTTGCTGTTTTCAAACCCCTGGGGATCTACGAATGAGGAGATCAATGGTAACATACTTCCAATCTCACTGATCTATGGTCTTCTGCCCTTAGGAACTATGGGGTCTTGTGTGGTTGGCCACGCTTGACTATCGAAAGCTTTGACCTGGTTGTCCTAGTGTATGGCAAGCGCTACTACTCTCTAAGATCCTTTCTTTCGGTTTTCATCCTTTTCTTTGCTTACTTATGTCTAGGATTTCTCAGATCGCACCATATCGGCACTTGTTAATTGGAGCGAACATTTTTTCTTTCTCAGCTAATTGTGGTTGTGTTCCGCAAAGGCTTATGCTGATGTCTCGACTCTCCATTTTATCCATCAATTAAAATCTTCTCCCTCTTTTGAATCTAGGGTTACTTTGCGGGGCTTCTGCTTTTCTATTCTAATCTTGGTTGATATAATTAGTCATTTCCTGGTGGGGTTGGGCCTCAACCTTGTGTAAATTTCAACTCTTTTAAAAACTTCATTTTTCTTCACATTCCCCTTGCTTCACATAGATGCGGAGCTTCTAAGTATTGTTTATGTCTGTCTCTTCTCCGTAACTATCCTGCCATCCCGCAGCGTCATGTACTCCTGACTCATTTACGCTTTGGAAAAATCTAACAGAGGTCGAAGACGTCCCACCTGAACAAACATTATACTGCCGCGATTAGTTAGTTTGTGTTTTATTTGAGGTATGCTAAACAAGTTTTATTGGTTAAAAACCCTAGGGATTGTTGCTACTAAACAATTATTCTCATAGCAGGTTAGCTCTCTTAGAATACGGCTAGGTCAACGGACCGTCTGAATGCTCTATTTAAATTCTAGAGCTAGTGGAAAAGATGTGCGGGTTTTAGGTTATTAATCCTTTCCTTGGATAGCTATATAGAGATTCCCCCTCAGTGATGAGGATCTCGTAAGATATACCTGACTATTGTCGTTTTCTGTGAGGACTTCGGTGCTACCGTTTAACATATTGGTATTAGTTATTAGACACCCTCTAGGAGTTATAGCAGTTTCAGATGCTCGAACGCCTGCGCTCCTTAAGCTAGATTCGTTATCTCAATGAAGTCAGGTAAGGTCGTAACTTTTAACTTACCTATATAAGGTACCTGCTATAGAAGAGTTGTGGTTTATGTAGGTATAGTACTTCGCGGTCAAAACTGTCTTAGAGTTCACATGCACTGCTCATTTTAACTGGCTGGCGACTTGGCAGGGAGGTTCCACGCTATGGTTGAAGATTAGTTAAATGGTTGAAGTCCATTTTTAAAGTGCTAGTTAAGTACGCTTAAATGAGAAGCTCAGTGCGTGCGAATCTGGAGGCTCTTCATAACAGCGTCGCTGTGTAGTGGTGATTGATGAGTACTGATCTCTCCATGCATGTCTTTGCGGACTGTTGATGCTTTTCGTGAAAGACTCTCGCTACTCTCTCAGTCGCCCCTCCGCTCGCTGACCCGCCGCCGGGCGTCACACAGATAATATACTCTCTGGGCAATAATCAGACTGAACAAGATTGGCGTCCTCAATTTTAACGCGAGTAGAGGACACACCACGTACTTGTGTGTTTGGTATCAATTATTTACGGGGTGGAGGGGGTGGAGATCATAGAAAAGTGCTAGTGGGTATCCAAGATAGTGTTACTCCGCACATTATTGGTAGGTGTTGGTAGAGGTTGGAGTGGGGGTGGCGGACAGAAACTTTAAGGCGAAATCACATCGCTGCCCCGTAAGTTTGCTTTTACCACGCTCGGAATGAGCTCTCGTATCGCGTAGAGAATTCTCTGAAGTGGCGTTAATTGGTGGAAGGAAGGATTTTACGGCAGCTAGATTCGCTGGTATCATGATAAGAGAAAAAGTATAGCTCCTTCTCGGGTTAAGGTTAGAAAGGTTAGGTTAGGTGGGTAGGCTATTATCTAGCAGTACTTAGCAGGGTAGGGATTTGTTTGGGATGGAGGTGATCCAGAATTATGCGGCCAAAGCATTACATCCATAGATAAGTATTTTTCTAATGTTATGCATGTATTACCTTGACTCTGTAACCGGACTGAAAACTTGGGAAATTGTTATTGAAAGATCTAATACACGGGACTATCACACACTATACAACACATACACAATCACATAACACATATCATCTCACATACTACACACAATCACACAAACTACTTTATTCATTCACATTAACACACACACACACAAATATTATATTTTAATATTTTATAAAATATATATATTTTTATATATTAATTTTAATTAATGACATTGTGTTTCATGGTGAGTGTATTATATTATATAGAATATATAATAATTATATTTAATTAATTAAATATAATATATATTAAATAATTAAATTAATTATATATTATTATATTTAATTATTATTATTATATATAGAGTGTCAACGCACATCTTAAACATAGTAATTAAAATACTTAATATTCGTGAAAGAGTAGTTCTTTCCTTTCGTAAATACCAAATGTATTTAATATCTATGTGAATATGCTCTTTAAAAATAAGTATATTTATACTCTATTTATGTGTCCTATTTATTTAATTAGTAATTTATATATATTTTTATAATATTAATTTAATATATATTATATAATTATTTAATTTATTTTATTATATTTATTATTTTATTATATAAATATTATTAATTTATATATATATTAATATATTTTATTAATTATTTATATTAATTAATTATTTATATATATCATATTATTATAATTATTAATCTATATATAATTTAATATAAGTCTCATAAGTAGGATCCTAAAGATTATTAAATATTGATCACTTAATACTTATATATTTAAATATAAATATATTTTTCATGATAGTTCTTATCCTCTCAATAATTTTCAATAAATACTTAACTTATCATAATTTCACATGTCAGGACCTCTTTCATTGGATGTATTTAATTTGTATGGTATAGATATAGTACTGATATATATTAAATTTCTCAACAATAAATAAATTTTAGTGTTGGTTTGAAATGTTATAAATATAAATAAAATAATTAGTATGAAATATAGGAAAATTATTATTAAAACCTCCTCCACACATATCTCCAACAAACATTTTCCCAATTGTGTCTTATTAAGATTTCCATGTGTTTCAACTTGTATCATTACCCGTATACATTGGTTGAAATACCTCAATGACAAATCGTCATTAGACTCAGATACCAATACAATAAACAAGATCTTATCCATGATGTGCTCAATTATAACTCAAAGCTACTCACTAACTACATCAGAATCTATCTCTATGTAACCATTTTAGGTATTAACATTGATGACATGACAACTATCTTTTAACTTTCTTAACCCTTCCTTCAAGTAAATTAATTGAATCTTTGTGCTCACAAAAAACCATTTTACCATACTTTAATCATACTACAAGGTGTGATTAAATACCCTTTAGATACTACTCATTACAACGTACTTTTATAACAAAATTATTAACCTCTAACACCTTATTTTCTAAAAAATAATTCACAATACTACATTTACTTATATTTACTATTTTATTTAAATATATTATTTATTTTTTTACATTTTACCAACCTTAATATATAATGGGCTGGATAACCTTGTTATGTGGTGTCGTGGTTATCTTAATTCGATACCGGGATCGTGTAGCCTGTGAAGTGACTTTTGGAGTAGAGTCTGTAGACCCTTAAATTGGGGGGCTATTATTATATTACATGTCACGGGAGGAGATTATAAAAATACTTCCTCGAATGTTAGAGGTGTGGATAGGCCTAGCCAGCCGGCGGTGGATTGATGTGGCTCAAGACTGCGCTTTTGATGTAGTACATCTGAAACTCACAAGATAATTACGTGATCTTGTCTCGCGGTCGCATTCGATATTGAACAACTGAGACATGAAACATTGGACTTCTACTGAATAATATCCGCTACTCACCAGTGGCTAATGTTCCGTATAGACTGAAAGATTGCATAGCTCATATCATAAACTACTTACCACATATGGTTAGAGCGTACTTTAAGGAGGAGGATAGTGAGAGTAGTGTGTGTTAGTATGATGGAGGAATTGAGGAACATGGAATAATTGTGAACTCATGGATGTTCTGCAGATTACGAGGATGATATGGTGATGAGGTTAAAGTAGATATAATGGTATTTAATTCCAAAAATATTACTTGAATTATTACAATGAGAGGTGAATAGAAGACTTGAGGAAGATTAGAATAACGGTGGTGAGATATATCTAAGACTCCGAAAAATTTGGCAGACAGATGATAGATAGAAGATTATTAGCTCTCTTAATAAATTGAAAAGAATAATTGCTAAATAGCGCTGTTAACTTATTCAGTGTAGACTGTATTCCATGCGTCTGCATCATCCTCGTCGCTCTGGTCCTCTCATTAATTCTCAGTCGTCTATGACCACTCATACGCGTACATCGCTCTATCCTCTCAGGGATGCAATCTCTCATAGCTCTACTCTCTGCTCAATTTGTCTTATGAACGCTTGCATATTAGGTGGTTTCTGATTATCCGCGAATATAAACTATGCATAAATTCGGTTACACACGTCGCAAACTATGCGGCTATTCAGCCGGGGACTTCTATCTCTATCGTGCTCTCTCTCTCTTCTCCTCTCTCAGTGTCACTACGCAGTACTTCTTCTCTCTCTGCTCTACTACGTACCTCCTCTGCTACGTACTCATCATGTCTCGGTCTGCGTATCTTTCTGCGAATCTGTCTGCAGACATTTCGCCCTTTAGTGACTCTCATTCTCGAGTGTACCGGTCGCGACGTAGTCGCATGGATAGTCGGAATTAACTATATCGACAGCTCGGGTACTGTTTCCACCTCAATATTAACTCTTGATACTTGTGGTTTTAAGATATGATCGTTGAGAGATTGATATTAATCATACTCTCGTTGTTCCCTGGTTATATCAACGGACCCATATTCGGTATGGTAGGGCGTGGATATTTAAATTATTATAAAACTGCCTTTCTGTTATGAATCATTAATCCTAGCGTGAATAGGGTACGATGGTAAACGTATGAAAGTATCTAGATATAATAATAATAATAATAAAATAATAATATAATAATAATAATAATAATAATAATAATAATAATAATAATAATAATAATAATAATAATAATAATAATAAGTAGCTAACATACTGTGGTAAGCTTGAGATGGATTAAGATATAAAAATAGAAGTATGTCTGCAAGAACAACACGTGATTATTTATTATTATTAATTAATAATATATTAAACGCAGGAGTGAAAATGGATACGAGAAATGTTGTTAGATGTAAAGACGGAATACGTAGAGAGTATTTTATAAGAAAAAATGATATGGAATTGGTTACGACTGGAGATAAGGTATAAATAAATAGTAAATAATCAGTAGGTTCAAGAAATAGAAATAAAAGGATAATAATAATTAATAATACTTGACTAGAGTGGACAGTTGAAGTTGTTCATGAAGTAATTACTCAGTAAAATAGTTATTTAAAATAAAAAATTATTAAGTGAATGACTAATATAAGAAATAAGATAAAATCAAACTGAGATTAAATCTTAAAATGAAGCTGAAAAATAATCTGTTAAAAGTCAATTCAGTAAAAAGTTAAAACAAACTTGAAATCAAAGTAAACATAAAATCTTTAAAACTGTAATTGGAACTAAAAAGTAGTACGATTGTAGAAGAATGAGATTTGGTTTTTATTATTTATATTATTATTATTTTATTTTTATTATGTTCTTGAATATCTCAACTCTGTAGACAGATGTTTTGAGTTAAGTGATAAAGACTTATGTAATTATTATATAATATTCATTGATGCTCTATAAAATATAATATCTCATACTTAATTATAGTGGAACAGGAGGTTATTCTATGTCTTTATTACTGTGTATCACATTACTCTTCAATTAATAAAAAGTATAAATTAGGAATGAGAATTAAGTTATGACAGATATGTTCTTGAAATTGCTGAAATTTTCAAGCAAAGATCCTAGTCTTTTGCTTTAATGAAGTTATTGAAATGTAGAATACTTTTTTCACGATTGTTGAATTGAATTATATAATCTCAGTATTAATGAATAGGATAGTGGAGATAGACAGAAAATCCATTTCACTAAACTCAAGGCAATAAAGAGAGTAGCTGCTTAATAACTGAATAAAACAGATGTAATAATAATAATAGACTGGGTAGCGTAATAATATACATGTGAGGTAATAAATGAAATTAAGCATTGAAAATTAAATGGGCATATAGTGTGAGCGCGTTTAAAATATGAGATTAATAAAAATATAGGTTAAGAAAAGTTCGAACATGTGGATTTTGGATATAGTGCTAGCTAGGATTGGTTGATCTCTCTCAATGGATGCGAGGAGGTCATGCTACTAATGTAATGTTGAAAGTATAGATGTGTCTGATAAATATTAATATTTATATATCTACTACTTTATAGAAGCTAAACGGTTTTGTTAATATTTTATAATTGAAAATTATTAGATGTATATACTCACTGTGCGTGTATTCTTCTAATTATATTATATTTCTTAATTTGGTATCTTTTACCAATTACCAAAAAGAAATAATTTAATTTTTTTAAGTATTCGATAAATAGTGCGGAGATCAGTGTGAGCTTGAACATATTGTTATGCTCCATGTTCCGTTTGTTTAATTCTGGAAAATTTATAAAGAGATGAGATTCATTAGGAGGCTGCAGGAATATCTATTATTTAATAGGGGCATATCGATTTGATAGTACTCCGTGTAATTATGTACTAATATTAGATAATAGTTATATTAAAGGATATTGGAGAATTTTAAACATACATACAGCGATAAGATCGTGTAAGGACAAGCTTATGATTTATATATATATAATTTGGAAACAGTCAGATATTTATGGATTCAGACCCGGACGAAGAACAGCGAATTCTGTAATATATATATATTTACTATCTATATATTATATTATTAGTAAAGTAATTATAATGTAATATATGAATGAAAGATAGTCATGGTAGTAAGTTAGTATATATTTATATTATAGATTATAAAGGAAAAAATAATAATGGGCTTTTGTGTGAGATATTTATAAATATAAGTATTATTTCATCAATTATATATATATTATGGGCACTATATATGTATACTCAGTTATATGGTATTTATTAAATATAACTTTATAGTATATGAGAGACTCTGGAGTGGTGATCGCTACTAATCATTAATAGAACTTACTCCATAGGTTTAGTTATCAGGAGTGGATAAGGGGACTTTTGGCACAGTAAGTGAAATGCCGTTAGGACAGCGTTATGGGATTAGTGAGACAGTATGTGTATTTTATAAGATAGTTGAAGACGTGGTGTTTTAGACAGGGTAGTATAATTAGATAGTATGTTGTCACCTCAGTTTATTTTTTTATCCTAGATAGTATTATGGACAAGTGTTAATGCGAGAGTATTGAGGAGGAGACGAGTGATAGTTTTGTTTTATTATATGTTATCGGCCTTATGCGGACGATTATTGCTCTAGTTCAAGAGATCAATATTAGTAAATAGTTTAACAGTAGAGTACTATGTAGATAGAAGTAATGAGTATAGCTTAGTGTACAGAGAGGGGATTGAGGATGAATATGAGAATATGACTGATAAGTAGAGTTAGTTAATAGCTAGAGAAGGTAGAGGGAACTTAAGACACAGAGTAATCGAGTGGTAGGTATATAAAGATAAAAGATGCGAGGAACTATATTAAGTATTTTGAGGTTAAGTTTACAGTATAACAAAGTACAGTGAATATATGTGAGGTGATAGATTAAATATAGGAAAGGTAAATATGTGTATAAACTCTACTCATAACAGGACATGATCAATTTTTGGTAAACTGAGGAAGAGTAAAATATAGACATTGTGAACTCGGTAACAGTTAATAATGTGTTCCAGATAGATCCTATTACTCCCACTAGTATATCTTATAAGACTTCTCCAATTTACTTTTGTTGTGAAGAGTCGGAAATATTGATAGGTGACTCTACTTATCATACTAAGTGATATATCTATATAGAGATTTACTAAGATCGATAGCGGGAGATGAGGTGTTGAAGTGTATAGTTGGGGATCGCAGACCGCAAGTAGTTTGTAGAGAAGTGATTTTTTTTGGACTACATATCATGAGATTGTCGCGAGGATGTTGAGGTCGAGGGGGTGGAGGATTGAGCGATGACAGTGTGTAACACATTGAGTTATATCGGACTACTTATCATAGGGTTTAAATGAGGTACTTGAGGCGCGCGCGGATACCCGGCTATGAGTTCTCTCGGGTTGCGGCATAACCTCGCGGGTAGTAGAGAGGTTCTCATAGCAACAGGACGTGTGGGTAGTTGCTCGCTGGGCTCGCTTCGACACAAATCTAGTGTTGGGTGCGGGTAGCGAAGAGGGGGTTAGACCCTGGATTGTAGGTAAGCTGCGTGAGGGAACATTCGCGCGCTTTCGTATCTCTTCGAGTGCAGGAAGAGGGTCCGGTGTGTGTGTGGCGCAATCATTGCAAACGAGGTGACATATGTAAACTCCTTTTACAGGTGGAGGCGTCTTCGTGGAGTGGGAAGAGTGCGCGGTGCAGTTAGCATGTGATGTACCATTATTAAAATATAGAGATGCTCTATATAGGTATGCCTCCGTGGATGCCTCTCTCGTATATAGTAGTGATGTACGGTTATATGCTAGGTCCAGTTGGTACTCTCGACTTAAACCCTGTTGCTAGGTGTGTGAATAAATTCTAGTAGCTCGGGGAACCTTATTATATAACTCTGTAGTATGCTAGGTAATTACAAAATTTTTTATACACCGTATCTTTAAATTAAACTTTCCTTTATATATATATGTTTTATATTATATTGTGATTTTTTTTTTTTGTTTTTTTTTAGTTTTATGTTTTTTATATCTCTATGTATTCAAAAGTTTTGACGTGGTATAAATAAGCGTTTTAAACTTTTAACCTGTCTCGTCACATGGTTCATGTTATGTAAGACTACCACGACCAGTGCATTTTTACAGTATTAACACTACATGTCGGGATTCAATACGCCTCCTATATGGAAAATCGAATGGGATTAAACTTGAAACCGATTACTATACTAGCTCGGAGCTTTATCTATATCTTTATTTACTCACCCTCCATTATTCCACTGCTGAGTTTAACATGATATTCTCTTCCTAATATTCTCCCTATATAGCTTAATACTCTCTCGACATAGCTTTGGATATTTCCATATCTCACTCTCTACAAACTGAATTCTTATCTCTGTGTTTGTATAAATGTCTCTATCTCTTCTCATATAGTCTTATTCTATACATCTATCTTATACTCATTAGTTTATTTCTCATATTTCATTATATTCATCTCTATAATTATTCCTACTCCTCCCGTCTTCTCTAGCACATTCTTTCACTTATTTACTTTTTAATCTATCTATCTATTTCTTCTATTTATTGATATTATCGTATTATTATTATTTTTCTTCCATGTTACTCTCTATTGTCTATAATATACATTAGATTTCTATAATTGTATTTCCGCTATATATTATTATATCTGTCGCATTACAACAATTCTCTCTCTCTCTTTTACTTTCCCTGCTTCCATTGACTTGCATATTTTCACACTGTCAATTTATACTAGGATAAACAACATACTCATTATTATTCATTATTATTATTTATTATTATTATTATTATTGATTGTACTAAACATATCTTATATTCTCCTCCTGTCTAACACCCGTTCTCTTTCACTTCTCCATATATCAACTCTCACTGTTCCTATCCATCCATACGCTGTTCTTAATCTCTCTCGATGCCAATTATACTTATTCATTATATTGTGATTGCAATAATTCCTCTCTTTTATCCCTCTGATCAATCTATTGTTGATTTGTATTTATATTCTGTTAGTAGTCTCATATTTCTCTATCTCGAAGTTTGTCTCCAAAGTGTTTATTTAATCTCTTCTGATTTATAGTAGTTCTTATATCGCACTAGCTCTTCACAATACCTTTTATACTCAATAATTCCTCACTCTATATAAAGCTCTAAACATTAAATATTCATATATTAATTTAATAAATATATCCATAACCCCACTCTCTCAATGTCTTCTTTCTCTTTTCTTGCTCTTACTCATATTATAAGAATATTTTTGTCATGTTCGGCACATGTCATGTCGTTTTAGTTCCGAGTTGATTCTTAATCAAATACTGTATTAACTTTACTTTCAACTTTTGCTATTCTCAAAAATAAAGTTTATTTCGTAGCTTCTATTTCTCTGTCATCTTAGATAATCTTTTATTTTCACCAATTTTATAATTAATATTTAAATTTATTTCATATATAATATACTTACATGATGCTATTTAGTGGTCTCTCTAAAATAGATTATCCAAAAAGAATGTCTTATAAAATTAATATATGATCATTGTATCAGCCAACCTATCTTCCATTATTATCGCCAAAATTACATTACTTGAGCTATACGGTATTTAACTGCTCAATCCGCACACATTCGCATCTTATCTCTTGTTTACTCTTATTAAGAAAAATCATAAATTAAACATCTTCAAGAGTCATCGAGTGCCTCCTCGCATCGCATTGTCATGCCAACCTCAGTGGTGTGATAGTCAATACACATATTTGGACTATACTTCCATTTTTCATTATATATTCACATGATATTTTGGCCAATCTCTTAACATTTCGATATGACTGCTACAACTGAGAGGACAAGAGGTGAGTGTGCGCTCGTTCGTGCGCAGGAGGACGCATGGAGAGAATAGCTGAGTATTAGAAAGTTGCTAGGAGTGAGTGGCGGGCTTTTGTGAGGGGGTATGGTTGTGGGCCTTTACTCCAGGGAGTGGACCAGTAGGAGCAGAAGCGGTGGACGAGAAACGCCAACGTGAGGGTTACTCTCGTCGTCAAAGTCATGGATGAGAAGATATCCGGTGGGGGGAATTTTTGCTTGTCAGATGGCGCAGTGAGATTCTCCGGATCAAGGATCGAGAGAGACAAGAACTAGTAAAAAAGAAGATGAGTATGGCAATATTCAGTAATTGTTTTATACTAGTTGCCTTATTGTATGTACAGTACTTACTCTCTCTTGCGTGCTTACCTGGATTGTTGTGTGATGTCGATATTGCGCACCTGATCACCAATCTGTAGGGTGAAGGTAGATGCGGCGAGTGTAATATCGATCGCTATAAGAGTGAATAAGATGAGATAATAATTAATATATAATAATAATAATAAAAGTGAGAAAAATATAATAATCATAAACATAATGATCAATAATAATAATAAAATTAATAATAAAATTTATATGATAAGGTGTGACTCGCTAAGACACCCACGGATGGACGGTGGGATGTGCATGGGTGTGGATCATAGAAACTATTCTCGGCAATTATGTAAATCTATGTAGATAATAGGATAATTAATATAATATTAATAATAATAATAATATTCCTCACAATCATAATAATAACTGGTAAATTAAACAATATATTTGACTCCTAGACGGATAGCAACATATTGTGAAAAAGTAAGTTAATAATTAAGTAATATATTTAATTAAATGGTAATAATTTAATGCATATTAGTTATATTTAATAATATTATATAAATTATTTATATAATATATATATTTAATTTAATTCATATTAAATTTTTTAATACAATAATTAATATATATATATATTATAATATATTAATTAATATATAATATATATCATATATATTATATATATATATTATATATATTATTATATATATATATTTAATATTATTTAATTATATATATGTATTAATTATATATATAATTATTAAGTTCAATACGTTTATGGCTTGTGTGAGTTATAAGTCGAGCTTTTATTTATTATAGGTGTATACATCTAACCTCAGTAGATAACGCTTTGAATTTCACCTCTAGTGATGGGTTAGGGATAATTCATCGCTAGTGCTAACTAGTAATACTAGATTGCATGTCTTACTATACTAAATCTCATTTAGTCAACACTAGCAAATATTCAACAGTACAACCGATTTGAAATTCCTATTTGAGATGCCAAATTTTTTAAACTTAAACTATATTAATATTGACATATATTGATATAATTAACTATTATTCCTAAAAGTAGCTTATGCCTTATTTGACCTTAAAATAAATTATGTCCTCATCATATATTATATATATCTAGATTATTGAAGGTACGTTTCGCTAGTAGGTAGTTACTCCCTTCTTCACTTCATCCATCCTAACACTTAAGTCTAATAAATATATACTTATTCGTCATATTTCTACATTTCATTTACATCTCCTCTCTTGATATGCCCAATAATAACCATTATCTCTCAATACATACCTTCCAATCCCTGGAACACTACATCTTCTTTCTGAATCTGAAACCGGTTTTCTAACTATTTCAACATGGTTCATGAAAGCGCTCGCGCCTCTCCCCTAACCTAATCTGGTCATTTGGCTCGGGTGAGGTAGTTTCACTTTGGATTAGGTTGAATGGAAATTTGACAATGTTCAGCCTCGGACAGATAGTCAATTGGAAGTATAGTGCAACTCAAATCCTATATTCGAGGGTGGCGCGTGAAGTTTGAAATTTATGTAATTAAATGCAATTTTAACCATTATACTGGTATTTACAGGAGAATTTTGTTTGGTATAATGTATGGAATATTTTTACAAATAAGATAATAACAAGTAATTTATTATTATTCATTTAAGATCTATCTTAGTGGGACTGATGATATGCTGATTACTTGAATCTCCGTAGCTACGCGCTCTTTAGTTATTTATACATATATATCTAGAAAAATAATTCTATTTCATTCTATAAGATCTGCACTTACTGATGGTCATCATACTCGAACTATAAAGAATTACATAACGTATACTACACATACTAAACTCATATCAACATTACTAGCATGTTGTAAAAAATAGAATTAGGAAAACCTCAATAGATACCAAACAAAAGTTGATAGAATAATAATATAATTATTGATTTTTACCTGTAGTACGTGACAAATCGTCTGAGGGTGCTTCTTATATGATTATGAAGAGCTCTACTATTATCTTCAATTGGGCCAAATGTACATGACCTCTGACTTAATTTGGGCTTGGGCTCGTGAGACCATCTAGGTGTGCATTATTTTTATTAGTTTATTTCGTACCACTGGGCTACGTTGTAATTACGGTTACATATAATAAAAATTTGTTATTATTTATGTCTCTAATATTTGTTTAGTAGATTTATTTCTGATTTAATTATATTTTCGTAATATTGCTGTTTATTTCTATTATTGGTTATATAGTATGTATTTACACTAATCTCAATATATCTATCTCGACCTCTACATATCTAAACTATAGCTCTAACTCATCTATATACTTAATTTAATGTAAACAATTCTATTTCTCATATCTATATCCAAATCACTTATTTATTATTATTAGATATTATCTTATTCTCACGCTTTATTCATATATTATGGTATATATGACTCATTATCGTATTATTATTATTATTTATTATTATTATTATTTTATTTTATCCGCACTCCAAAGAGTTACCCGGGATAAGTAGTTTTTAGATATTAGCGAACCAACTTGACCCCGATGGCAAGCATTTAATTTGCGATTATTGCTACTAAAGCTAGGCATTGTACGTTATTGCGGCCTCTTACTGGTATGCCTTTGCCCTTAAATTTCTGTCTCTTTTGTGTCATGATAACATTTAGTGGTAACAAATATTTACACTTACTAGTATATTAGCTCATAATATTTACTAGTATCTCAAGTTAATGGTTTGTAGGTTATTTTACTAGATCTTCGGGTTTGTAAGTGTATGTCTTAATGTATAGTCTTGGCGTCCTCTTGTTCTCCTTGCGCTAAAATAGTTTACATTAATATAATTTTGAAAAATACACTCAGTATTGATATAACTATTGGAGTGAATCCTAATATATTATAATTTAATTATTTATTATAATTATTTATTTGTATATCACTATTTAATTATTTTTATTTATAGATATCTTTATTATTATTATTATATATATTTTTAATATTATTTAATTATTATTATTATAATATTTATAAATTTATTTATTATATATTATTTATTATATTATTATTAACTTTTATTCTTATATAATTAAAAAAATTATTTATTTACATAACTTAACAGTAATTAAATTAATAATAGAAATAATCAAAAATATATTCTGTTTTTATTTCTATTATGTGTAATTAATTTTATATTTTTATTTAATTATTATTATATTTTATTATTAATTTATTTATATATTATATTATATTTTAATATTTATTATTATTATTATATTTAATTTAATATATTTATATTTATAATTTATATATTATTATTAATTTTTTTACATTATGATAATTTTAATTAATAAGATACTATTTATTATTATCTAATTATTTATATTTATTTATCATATAAATTATTAATAATATATCTTATATTATTTTGTTATATTTTATATTATATTTATTATACTATATTACAAGTTAGATATTGCTAACGATATTTTTTTTTTATTGTAGTTTCGCAAAATATTGTTAATTTTGGTTATATATTAAATACTGTGTAGAATTCACTGGTTTATGCTTTGTTATGTTATCTTTTTATGTTACGAAATGCATATGAGGAAGATTTTACAAATATTTAGTCTCCATAGTTGTATGGAAATTTTTGATGATGAACTCATAAATATTATATTTTCCATCATCCTCTCTCAAGAAATGATTACATTTAGTGACAATCTATTCCTTGTTCTTGCTTAAGATTATGAAAATAAATCTCTTATACTCCGCCTTCACGGCATTCATTCTTCTCAACTGGATTTCCATCATTTAGAGCTTTATTTCTCTCGGGTACATTTGCTTGGTATTTTACAGGAGAGAGTCAAAGTTTTTTAAGTGGGTGAAGAGAGCAAGTGGTTGTATAGTTCTTTAATATGAGTGGATTGGTAAAAATAGTTGTACGGCACACAAGTTTTATTTGGATATACGTGGATAAGTTATTAGGAATATGGTAAAACTTTTTCGCCTCTCTTAACGAAATTAATGTAGAATGCGATAAGAAGCTTTGCATCTCGGTTCTCAGATTTCTGCTCTGGCAAGTAAGAAGATGAGCATAACAGTATAAGTGTTCACAGGGATAGAGCTAGTATAAGTACGCAATGTACACGATCAGCATTTCAATATCTATTTACCATTCACTATTTCCAGAGTGTACAAACTACCTCTGCTTTTTTGGCTTACGCGGAATCATCAAATATCATTCCACTTTTTAATTTTTTAGGGACTAGGAGGAGTGTGACCGTGGTGGCAAATTTGTCAGCGATGTGTTATGGATTGGGCGCCATTATTTTGTTGTATAGTGATGTGATTTGGGTATTTACTATGACCTCTCTAGGTCTATGAAAATGTTATAGACAAGCTAGGATCTCGGTTAATATTTATTACAGCTATATGGTGGTGCGTGATAGGGATTTTGTATTCGTTTTTTGACTGTGGGAGGAAACTGAGCTTCCCTCTTTATTGTCATCATCCTATCTTATTAGCTCAGTCAATGTTTACAGTGCTTACTACGACTGTGCATCAAATTCTATCTATCTATCTTATACTAATTGCTTGTAATAAATCTATAATATATCAAGTGTAGCATACTCTCAATAGACAGTATTGTAAATAAGCCTTACTCACGTCATATGTCCTATCTTGACATTTATTCCAAAATAACTAGCGTTAGGACATATTTAGTGATTAATTAATCATATTCTCTCATGAATTAGATACATAAATAGATACTTATATATAATGATAGAAATGTAGGATAATAAGAATAATCAAAATTATTTGAAATATACTCAGAGAGAAAAATGATCAACTAGTAATTTAGTGGATAACATAAATACTATGAGATACACTGAGAATCTGACTCTTAATAGTCATCAATAATCTATACATCTTCTCAAAAAAGTGAATATTAAATTGTTCATCAAGTCATTAACAGCAAAGTACTCGAGTGTATGAAATTGAAAATATATATGACCAAAATAATAACAATCAACAATAGATAAGATATTAATTGCCAGAAATATCTGAGATTAGCCACAGAAGACGTAAATAATCATTTGCAGAGGATCATCTGTATTATGTTCCAACCTTTTTTAGTCTTAAGATAGTTGTTCGTAACGTAAGAAACAAATGTAATACAGATGAAAAAAGAAAAAACATATTCTTACAGTTTTCTCTTGGAACAAACAGTGGTTTATTGGTCTAGTGTTACAAGGCTATTCTTGGTTGATCAAACTACTTGTGTTCACGAACTTCAATGTTTATGAGCATTCAAATGTTCTTAAAATCTATCTCAAAGATGGTCGGATGTGCCACTCACTACCTCACAGATCAAGGCATATTTGTGAAGCGTCACGAAGGGTACTACTATATGACAGAAGATTATGCAAGAACGCAATGAGAGTAATAAATTTGGTGAACATAGCAAGGAATTCTGACTCATACATCTATTGATGGAAAGAGAATTAATAATAAAGAATGTATCCAGGTGTGTATTGATCTCTCAAGAATCTCATCAAGTAAATCTCTAATCTTGCTTTTTAGTTTTGTAGCAATAATGCGTGAATTACTCAGTATATATATATATATTATTATATACTCATAATAATAATATATATATATATATTAATATATATATATATATAATATGTATATATATAATATTATATATATATATATATATATAATATATAATATATTCTTTTTTTCATATTCTCTTATTCCTTCTCCAAACTCCTCATTCTTTTTTATTACTTAACATTGCAATTTCTAAAGATTATTGGTGTTCTTCTCTTGAGGTTACACTCTCCCTTGCGGTAAACTATTTCGTCTTTGCCTATTAAGTTCAATAATTCCTGCTGGAAGAAGCGCTCATTCAATCTGCGCACAAAACTGGAGGCCCTCTCAACATTTCTGTTCTTCCACGCTTTTTGAATCTGTCCTAAACAGTGAATATTTGGTACAGAAATATTTAATCTCATATTTTGTTTCAGATTTCGTGTTGTATGTTCCCTTAGGAGTAAATTGATTGGGATCTTCTTTCCCCTTTACCTCTAACTCCGGATTCCTCTGCTCCGTTTTGTATTTGGTTAAGATATTTTGCTGTTGAAAGCAGGCACCTTTCACTAGAGTCAGGCACAAGATTTCTGTATTTTTACCTTTATTTCTGTAGCCTTGTTTCTGATTTGGTTTCCGGTTGGTTTGTAGGAAATGAGGTAAACACGGCTATCGTTCTTTCTTTAATTTTATCAACACTGATGTTATTGTTACATTTCTCTAATTATGGGAGGAGAAGCCAAGGGGGCTTTATAAGCTAGACTTGAAACGTTCTTTTTTGGGAAGTGGAGGGCTTAGTGGATAGAGCGCCTCCGGTTACTGTTAACTCAGCAACGCGGAGTCCAGTATTTGAATCCCGCTGATGGAGAGTGAAATCTAATAGCAATGGTGGTTTTTCCAATTACTCAAAAACTCAGTTTCTCTAAATCTTTAAAAACAGAATTAATCTGTCCACACAGCTACAGAGTTTCTTTAAAACCCAGTCTTCCAAACCTTCCTCTGTATAGTTTTTGGTGTTTTTTTTTAGTTTTTTTTGTGAATGGACCACACAACACATTTTTTGATTATAGGTATTCTGAAAAAGCCTTCAGACTTCTTACAACCACAAAGTATGCTTAGTTCTGTATAGAAAGAGTATTCGCCTTCGTGTGAAATGTGTATCCCACTTGGCGTATCCGAGCTCAGTCGTAGATGACAGAGTATATGCTAGGGCCCGGGTTTCGATTCTGGTCGGATCCTAGGTTAGAAAATTACTAGAGGAAATTCCCCTCCTAGAATTAGGGGCATATGCCCGTGAGGTGTGACGCTTTTATAATGAAATAAACATATCTGGGGTGATTGCACTCATACAACTCTTCTCGCGAAGGGGTGGATAATCTAATAATTTATGCCTTATCAACTCTTCAACTTTCTTCAATCTCTTTCTTCCTCCCCATCGAACTCTCCCCTCCCCCCCTATTTTTTTTTTCTATACCCCCCAGGCAACCCTGTCACCGTGGTCCCCTCTGTCGATGTAAGAAGATTTTACCCTCTTCTATTTTCATTATTTTCAAGGCACCGGTGTGGGCAATGCCAAATATTTCGGCCATTAAATTTTACCCTAAATATCTGAAACTTGGAAATGTGCTTTCCCTAATACTGGTGAATTTATGTGGAGTGTCTTACCTGATATCGCAAAACCAGAGAACCCGACTGCGGCAGTAAGTGCAGAAATGGCTATAACAGGATCACTGGTAAAGGCTACGAAGAGGAGAAACACAGCTTCCATACCGAAACCTCCGCAATTGAAAACTTTCCTCACATTAGTTGTTGACATGATGTTGTTACTACGCAGGTAATCTGCTAAATGCCCACCCAGTGGTACTATTATCGTCATTACTAAGTGGGGTAGAGCTGATATAGTGCCACTCTGTCGATGAATAATAATAATAATCAATAATAATAATAATAATAATAATAATAATAATATATAATAATAATAATAATAATAATAATTAATATATAATAATAATAATAATATAATATAATAATATAATAAAATAATAATTAAAGCTTAAAATATCACAAATTTAAGATTTAACAATTAATTTCAATTTATAACAATAATAATTTGTACACCCCCCCCCCCCCCCCCCCCCCCCCTCTTTATTTTGTGGCATGATATTAATTTGAAAATATTTATTATAAATTATATTAAATTATTATTTAAAAAAAAATAAGGATAAAAGTTAATTAAAGATACAATTAAAATATAAAATAAATATTTTAGTTTTTATTAGCAAATCAAAATTATTTAAAAATGTAATTAAAATGGTTGATTTGTAGCAATTTACAAAATTCAAATATTCGTATATTATATAATATGAGAAGGTGTCCAATACTGTTATTAGAATTATATGTCAACTCAACAAAATAAACTATAACGTTCTTTAAAACATTTAGATATTAAAGTTATTTAAATCCTATTAATTTTCAAGGGCATTTAAATTGGTTCCCACACTTAATTACATAACACTATAACTAATTTTAATGTATTAAAAATATTAAAATTACTTAAGCACTGCAATGTGATTTAAACATCAATATATTAGGCCAAATGCCTGAACAACAATTAGCATTAAAGCAGTGTAAATCAGGCAGATCGCAATTGTTTGAAATTACGTGATTTACCTAAGGGCATGTTGCTATCAATATTAGTTAAATAGAATAACAAACCTTTAGCAATTGGATAGTTGAACACTTCTTTAAATTTACGTTTGGTGAGATATAATGAGAAGGTTAGAAAGTCCAAGACCTCGGCAATATTGGCCACTAACTATGCCCATACTGGTTTGGGACGTTAAAAATAGCTCTCCAAGGTGTTGTAGCGAAGGTAGGTTGGTGAAGAGGCTGAAATTAAGTAAGGCTGTTAGTTTGGTAAGCTAGAAATCCAGTAAGGTTATTAGTATGGTAAGCTAGAAATCAAGTAAGGCTGTTAGCATGGTAAGCTAGAAATCAAGTAAGGCTATTAGTATGGTAAGCTAGAAATCAAGATAGGCTGTTAGTTTGGTAAGCTAGAAACCAGTAAGGTTATTAGTATGGTAAGCTAGAAATCAAGTAAGGCTGTTAGCATGGTAAGCTAGAAATCAAGTAAGGCTATTAGTATGGTAAGCTAGAAATCAAGAAAGGCTATTAGTATGGTAAGCTAGAAATCAAGTGAGGATATTAGTATGGTAAGCTAGATATCAAGTATGGCTGTTAGAAGGGTAAGCTAAAAATCTAGTAATAGTGTTTGTATGGTAGCTAGAAATCAAGTAAGGCTGTTAGAATGGTAAGCTAGAAATCAAGTAAGGCTGTTAGAATGGTAAGCTAGAAATCTAGTAATGGTGTTTATATGGTAGCTAGAAACCAAGTAAGGCCTTTAATATGGTAAGATAGAAATAAAGTAAGGATATGAGTGTGATAAGTTAGAAGGTAGCTAGAAATCAAGTATGGCTTGTTAGTATTGATTGTTGCTGAGGCGTTCATTTTTTGCTTAATAATGAGATTGAGAAATTACTAATGTTCATTGTAGTACGTTATTATAAGAGTATACGAGTTCAGTATAATATTTAAAAAAATCTGAAATTATATACAGCTATAATATGCCTATTCTATTATTAAATATATATATATATAATATCTATATCATTATTATATATATAATATATTATATATTTGAATATATAGTAAATATATATATATATAATATATATATATATATTAGTGATATTATATAATATAATACCTGCTGCCAATAGCTTGTTCTATGTACAATGTTGCTCCCGAACTGTGGATAGTTAGGATGCGTAGCGGTTTCTCAAACGCAACCAGTACCAGAAAAGGAACCATATATACCACCCAACCTGAGAAATATATATATATATATATATATATATATATTATATATATATGTATATAATATATACTATTATATTAATTATATATAATATATATATTATATATATATATATATATTATCAATGTGTGTGTGTGCGTGTGTTTTATGTGTTATTTTTAGTGGGGTGGTCAGAGATGTATTAAATATGTGAATAACATGATGGCGTTGGGCATATCATTCAGTTTAACTGTGATTGACATTATCCGCTCTTGTATGGAGTACTGATTCACACACCTGTGGATGCTCTTGCTCCACCACACTTTTGGATAGGGTTATGTATAAGTCATAGAGACTAATAACTTCTCCCTTATTTTATAACTAATTTGACTTTCTCCTTGGGTTGGCCGACGCAGTACGTGTCGGTGTGGTCACGCTAAATCCCATGTTGTTCGGTGTCCGGTCGGTTTGTGGTGCGGAGCGCGGTGCGTATTGTAAAACATATAGGTGCGGTGCGGTGGGCAAAATTCCGGTGCTCGGCCAACTATACAGTTCCTCCTTTTGTCTGCGATTGCATCGTTTCACCTTCTGCAGCGTCAGATGTTCTGGGCTGATCTCTCTAGAATTTCTTCACCGTTGCGACGCCCTCGTAGCACTAAGGCTGCATTGTTATCGCACAACTTCCGTGTTGTAGAAATTGGAGACTCGAAGTTGTGATGCGCCTTTTCCGGCCACATCTGTTCTGGGGAATTCTTTGAAAACATCTTGTTTATCATATTATGTTTCCTCTCCTCACTTAAATCATTTGAGATGAACTAAACGATAGTTTAGGTTGTTTAAATAGGAATGATAAGATATGCTTGTTGGTGATTTAAAAGCAAGTGTGGGTGATGTAAAAGTGTTAAAAAAAAATATCACAGGCACAATTGAAAATGCCAGGTCACCGTGGATTTTTTGTTATATTAAATAAATTATTATTGGTAAAAAACGCATAAACTGGAAAAAACAACTGCAACAAAATATTTTTGCTTTTTTTGAATATTTAAATTGCTCGCACTAGGCGGGAAAGACCTCAAATTCCAATGAGGGATTTAAATTAGGTTAAGAATCGAAATAAAAATACATCCAAACAGAACACGAACAGACCCCCCCCCCCCATACTTAGGGTTACCTGACGAAGAATGTTAAAATGAGAAAATTTAAATGCAGAAAGGGAAACGGATTGATACAACAAAATGCGACTGAAAAGGAAGACCCGCCACAACGATAATTAATGGAGATGCTTATATCCAATCGAAATTCGTGCAAAGGCAGAATATATCGAAGCTATAGTACCAAACGGTTTACAGGGAAAATTATCGACAGTCAAATGGTCGACACTTGTAAAAAAAAATCTGTGTTATTCATTGAGTTTCTCTAACGAATCCAACAACTTAACCTAACCTAGCTTAACCTAACCTAACCTAACCTAACCTAACCTAACCTAACCTAACCTAAACCCTAACATAACCTAACCTAACCTACCTAAACCTAACCTAACCTAACCATAACATAACATATCGATAACATGAAACCCAACCCAACCCAACCCAACCCAACCCAACCCCAACCCAACCAACCCAACCACAAACCTACACCTAAAATAACCTTTAACCACTCACCTAACCTACCTAACGCCTGCGGTGGGCTGTACGAAAAACAATATATTTTGAATTGTGTCGACCATATTGAACCTGTCGACCATTTTCTCTGTCTACCATTTAGACTAGTCCCCAATATATATTGTGCAAGTAGACTTACAACGACCCAATGTGGTGAAATGAGGGTTGCCA
>JABUQX010119979.1:0-7500 GCA_015478945.1 Trachelipus rathkii | reverse complement strand
ACTCATCTTCTAGAGCTTTCTGAATAAATGACTTGAGAAGGTAGTAATCGGGATAGTGTAGTTTCATCACTTACAATATGTTCAGATTGTATTTCTTTTCTTCTTGAGCCATTCAACACAACCTTTATAATAATAATCATAGGTCACGTTGCAAAAAAGTTTGCAGATTTAGCTTTTTGATTGGTAATCTTCATTGAAGCGTTACCCGTGGTCAAGATAGGAGATTAATATAAACAGCTAGCTAGTATAGTATTACCCTGGTCAATGAGAGAAGAAATTCTGAGCTTTGAGCCTTGGAGTTTTTTTAGTTTTCTTCAACATCTTAAATATAGATTTTATAAGGTTGAAGGTTTGAAGGTTGAATTAATTAGAATATAATCCAAATTGAAACATAAGGTTTGCAGGAATAGAAAAGAGACTTCGAAGTTTTGCACATTAGGATTTCTGTGGATGTGGAAGTTCCATGTGATGGAACTTGTACGAAGCGATTAAAGTCACTCACAGAGTCACAAATTCATAACTTTTGTCAAGCACAAAATTTTCTGGACTCCAACTCTTACATTTGAGAGTTATCTCCGGACTCCGACCTCATTGAAATTATCCGGACCCAGACGTACCAGCCCCTCTTCAAGAATTACCGACTCCAGACCTACCGACTCCACCCTATTTTTTCAAAGATTTATTAAACGCGATCTCCCGAACCCTCCGAACTCCCCGACTCTGTCCATCTCTTCTCTTTCAAATATTACTAACCGACTCCCCAAGGAGCTGCCCACCAACACACCAGGTCTGGGGTTTTATATTGGTAAAACCCGGAGGCGTATTAATTATATGTTTTTGCTTATGGTGAATAAAAAAAAAAAAAAAGACATTATATATATATATATAGTCTCAGTGATTCTGTTAAAAAAAAAAACATGAGAGTTTGGTATAAAGGCGACACATGTAGAAATTTCAAAGATTTTGATATAATATATATGTTGGCGGTTCTGGAAGTTGGACAGGTGTTGATGTCTCTGTTACCACCACCGAGCTGAGTCTCCCAAAGAAGACCCCCCCCCTGGAGCGGAAACGCCAATTCGACGCAGGACAAATGACTCACCTCTTCGAACAATCATCTAGGTCTTTATCGAGTCTACTAAGTAATGAAGGTGGTTCTCAAGACAGAAACTACTTATTATCTACCTTCATATTGGTGGTGGACCACATCCGGAGTACATGTGCCTAAATGGCGAGTGGCACGGACGAACACCAGCAAGTCAATCGAAACCCCATCAATGATCCCAAGTTTCTTCTGCTGGGACGCTGCTGCTGTTCGGTCATCCATGAGTAACGCCTGCTATGGTGCTTCTACTGCAGGTGCCAGACCACTGCACGTTAAGAGTACATGGAAGGTTGGTCGAAGCCTTCTCAGTGAGCTGTTATTGTTGTGTCGACACCTGGCAGCTCTAATCCAATCTTGACAGTTAGGATCTGACCTCATAGTCGTCGTCCTCCAAAGGGCACGGCACGTGCAGGTGGCGGGTGGATGGTGCCTCGGCGGAATTGTCACTGGTGGGAAGTTCCCGTGCTGTAGGCGTCTGCGTGGGAAGGATGGACATGCGGACGCTACCACGTGTGTAGGCAAGTCCAATAGCAGGTCCGCCACGTGAGTCGAAACGCCATATTCATGCGCGACATGACTCGGCTCGACTACTCTGTCAACATCCTATCTAGTCCTCAGCTAATTAATGAATGGTGGTGCTTCTCAAGACAGAATACCATATCCTAATCTCTTCATAATTAAAGATAGAAGTATACTATCAAAATTATTCCAGAAGTTTTTTTTTTTAATTTTTTGTAAGCATATATACTATTATACTATAAAATATTGAATAGGTATAATAAAACTATGTATTATATAATATCTATATATATGATATATTGAGTGAGTAGTATGATATAATTGATAAAGGGTAGTTATACTGGAGATGATAGCTAAGGATGACAATATCAACAGTAGCGCCAAGTGGTTTAACCAAGCGCCTGAATTATAATCGTGAACTGAGATTTTCCATCATTCAATAGTATACAAATTAGTGCTAAGCATTGGTCCGGGCGGTGGTACCCTGTCCCAAACGAGCGCTGTTCAGTGACGTGCTGGAAGCGGATTCTTCTGCGCCCACTCCTATTGTTCACTCATATACAATTTAAGAATGACTTTATAATGGACCCAAGGTCCGGGAACTTAATTTAAAATAAACTAAATGGTTGTCTAAGTGTGGCCTATTATCTTGTGACAATTACTCATAAAAGCGTGCCTACCTTACGGGTATTCCACAAGTAGATCATATGAAAATGCTAGCGATGGGATTAAGAGCTGATTGAAAGATTTCATTGTATTTAAATAGCCTCTGGGGGAGGCCCACAGTAATAAGAGGGCCAGACCGAATGTAATTTTAATAGGTTTAAAAAAACGTGGTAAACCGCAGATACTTCTACCTTAGGTTACCAAAGTAATTGTAGAAACTGGTTGGATATGTTAACTAACCGATTATATCTTACTGAATTTGTTCTATGGGGGATCTCGCTGAGGCTGCGTGTACAGCTCAGACAAAAGTATTCTAGGGTTATGTGTATGTACATATTAACGCATGAAAAGTTATTGACACGTAAACCTAATCAGTGTTTGGAAATCAGCAAGGAATTAAACGCTAATCATAATCTAGATCTGAAGTCCATAATTAAGACACGGAAATGTTGGGATGAAACACAGTCTATAGCAAAAAAACCGTCCGAAGTTATGTTGAGTAAAGTAAAGCTGAATATAATAGCTATGTTAAGCCCTAAGGGTCTTATAGCAGTGTACTTGCAGTAGCACAAGTTTCTTATAAGAGCCCTCCTTAACTTTAAAGAATAGAATACTTAGAATGCGTTACAGAGATTGCCAAGCGATGAAGATATTCAACCATAGGTATATTAGGAGGAGATTGGTAAGAGCTATAAGAATTTAGTAATTTGGTTCTGTAGAAAGGCGATAGATTTCTCAGAGGGGAACATTAGAAATAAAGACAGTTTTGTATACGATCTATTGATAATTACGTGAAAGAGAAAAATAAATTCTAATTATATGTACGCCTGCACCGGGACCGGAGAAAGCGACATCCGAGTTATTGTACCAAGAGAAAATTAAGAAAGAAATCGATTTGCCATCTTGATAGTAAGAAGAGCATTCATCCTGCATAATAGGGTTGTCTTTAAATTTGGAATGGGTGTACCATAGGAGGTTGTTGTTGTCGACGCGCTATTCCGATTGCTCACACATTTATTAAGAAGGAATTTGGATAGGGTATATGGATGGTTTTTGGGTTAATCACAGAATATATATTTGATTAAAGCCAAACTGGGAGGGTTTTTATGTGTTACTCAAGGTACATATATAAAGGTTTAAACTGGCGGTGTTACTACCAAGAAGTTATTTTAAAGCTTGTAAAGTGTAGTTTAGCAATTACTTGCTATAGTTTTTGTTTTTTAGTGAGAATATTAGACTTCGTATATCTATCCAACTCTCCTATTAACAACTCCCAGAGAAGAGTGCTTTCGCACTTGTCCCAGATATTGGTCCAGCGGTTCTTTCCCTTTCTGCCCGAAATCACAACCCTAGAAATCACTCCCTGAAGCCATTTCTCGCGAAAACGGTTTGGATGCCCACGTCCCCCTTCGAGTTAGAGACTACACTCTCAGGGTAGGGTTTTTCGCCCTTTTCTAGTTATTACTTAGCATCTACCTCCATTAGCCTCAAAACTCCGCCTTCCCCAGAGCTCTCTCTGGAAGACTGTTTGCTTCTAGGCCGCATAATTTTGATACCGAACGCTGCCCAAGTTAATGAAGCAAAAGGAAAGAGACCGGCCTGTTGCTGTTGCCGCCTGTGCCCTATATAATTACCATGCGAAATAAGTTTTCATGCTGACTTAGCTTATATAAGAAATCGGAGGATTTGAACCAGCGTAATCTATTATTATTATTATTGCAATGGGATTTGCAAGTACATACTTAAGACTTGATCTTGGATTTGAACTATCCATTTCGAACCAAATCCCGATTACCTAACGAAGTAAGTGTAATTATTTGTTATATATATATCCGAAATTATGATTTAAAAGAAAACATTCCCAAATATTTCTTCCTTCACAGAATATTGCGATGTAAAAATCATATAATAAAAGACTGGAATAGAAAAATTTTGTTTGTAGCTCCTCTAGTTTTATATAATAATTTTGACTTTAATTTTATTTTTCTTTTAATTTGAAAATTTTGATATAATAAGCTTTTGTGAAATATTTTATTCAGTTTGGTCAAAATTATCTTCTTCACTACTAACAATAAATATGGCTTCCAATTAATAGCATCATAGACTTTTATATAAATATAAATAATATAAATATATATATATATATATAATATAATATAATTATAAATATAATATAAATATATATTATAATATAATATATATATATATATATATATATATATATATAATATATATATATATAATATTAAATATATATTTTACTATATATATATATATATTATATTATTAATATAATATTTATAATATAATAATATATAATAGCTTTTGTGAAATGGGTGTAGATTCCTTTCGATGTTGTAGGCACAATCCTTATGTAGTTTTTATAATTGTTATTCACCAGGGTTTCTCTTGCAGACGGGGACAACCCCAACTTAATAAACCACAACGAATCTCTTTTCCCAGAAACCTCCATCTTATAAAGAGACTTCTCTACAATGGTATTATGATACTTTCTTGCACTATTATCTGAGAATTAAATGAAATTCATGATCCTCGTCTCTTTAACACAATCTATGTGTCATATTATCTCCTATCCATTCTCATGCCAATGTAAATCTTACCTCTTTCCATTTTGAAACAGAAACTTACCCAACAGTAAAACCAGATACTAGTGGTTGGCTTTAAGACAGTTAACATTTGAGCCATAATATTATTTGTCATTGCTCACAAGTTTACTTCAAAGTGCCTCCGTCGTATTTTTCCGAGTCTTCAGAGGTCAAAATCATTTTTGGCCTATTAAAACTTTAAAATCTCTCTACCAACTGTGTTATTGTAGTATAGATACTCCATCTAGATATATATAGTCTGAGTCTTTTTCAGCACTTTGTTAGTTTTAGATAGATTGATTCCATAGTCAGGAAATTGTAGCGACTACTTATTCATTTTTGATGAATTAAAAAGGGAGTAGAGATAAAGAGTGTCTGATCAATTAGTCCTGCGAGCTCCAATAAACAAGCTTTCGATAATCTACGTTTGTTAGAAATTTCTTTCTCAAAGCTACCTCTTGTATTTGAGTTAGTTTTGGTAGAAGGTGTCTGGTTCTGTATAGATTTGCAGTTATTCCCAATTTGATTCCAACTATCTTGAAATTGTATTTTTACAATGAAATGAGAGAATTGAGTAGAAAATGGAAATGTCGTTCTGATAAGAAGAAAAGCTGATCTCATAGACACAGTTTCGGAAATTGAATGATTATGATTTTTCGATACTTGAAACACAAAAGTGATAGTATACGAATAGTTTAACATTGTTCTAATATTGCTGAAGCATAGAAAAAATTTGAGCCTTAGTACAGTAAGTAACGGAGGATCAAAGGTTAGTAAGTTGTGTAAACTTCCGGTATGCAACGTAAAGCGCCTCAAGGAGATTAAGTCTTGCTTGATGCCATCATCGCCGTGGTTTATTCCTAAACTCTTTTGGTCATATAACATCTTTCAATGCTTTACTTAAACGATTTTCATCAATTTTGTCATTTGTAGCATGGTTCAAATATGATTTCCTTTAGCTTTGAGATTATTGGAAATTAATCGGTAACACAGAAGCCTATAGATGCGCTGATTTGTTGGCAAGATTATCTACAAAAAACCACAGCGAGTTTCCAATAGCTCTTATTCGGTTAATGTCAGTTGAGTTGCCTCTTTTTATTCCAGCTTCTTGCCTTCTTCTGTTTTATTTCCTGTGATATATATAAGTCATTTATATCACAAAATCTGAGTAAAGATTATAATTTTTTAACTCTGATTCCTGCTCAATTTAACGGGCCACCAGCGTACTGCTTACAAAGCAAGAGGTCTCTCTGCGTCAACTTGCTGAGCAAGAAGACTCTGCGTTAAGGTTTGAAAGTCCTCATGTTTGTGTCTTGTTTCTCATCTATTTATGTATAAATGAATTTTTTCATGCTACTTCCAGCGCCTCCGTTGAGAAAACGGTCGTTTGAGCTAATTCTACTTGGAACTGTCTGTTCATCGATGTGAGGATGCGAATGACGTCATCATTACAACATAGTTGAGTCGTGGATCGATTGCTCTTCTCATTTGTAAAAATGTATATCCGTTCAGAATCTGTTTAAATATGTTACCAAAGTATTATTTTATATAAAATAATTCTTATATACAATAATTCATCTGAACAATAAAATAATATCCGCGTCAAAACTAATTTACCGCTAGAGTAGATAACATAAGCGGCGGTATAATGCTATATATAGGTATATTGAGGTGATGCCAGATCTTTATAATATATGTGCCTCGATAGTCTGCTATAATGCGAACTCCGATGTTACCTATTAGTCTAATCTATATATTCATAACATTCTCAGAATCTTTGAAAATCAATCTTTAAATTTATATATAATATAAGGATAAAGTATATATATAGTATATAGAATAGGGATTATGTTTATATTTATTATTATATAGTTATTTATATAATGATTTTTTATTGATTTGCTATATATATAATTATTATATAATATTATATTATATATATTATATATATATATAATATATATATATAATTAATATATATATATATAATATTAATAATATATATATAATATTCTATATATATTAATATATATATAATATATATATATATATATATAGTATAGTATGCTACCACATACATCTCACTCAAAGTACGTATATGTACAGTATTTCTCATTATTATTATTTTTAATATCTAGATTATTATTTAATAGAAACACTGTACGAATTCGCCGATCTGTAAGAAGCCCCGGCGGAGAGAGAGAGAGAGAGAGAGAATAGAGTCTCGCTGTATCTCAGCGAGCCACGACGGCCAAGCATACTGGATCATACTCAAGTTAATCGAGCACAGAGAAAAATCTACTGATCACGTTTCCTTAATGGTATATGTGGCTAACCCTGCGCTTACTTTCCACTCAACTAATTTCATAATTTCTTCAACTCCATCCCCAACCCACCTGTCCCCGGTCCCATTTTCCCATTTCTGCCCACACCCTTCATACATCTATCACCTACCCATAATTCATCACTAGGCACTCACGGTTTCCTTAACTGTTACTATTAATAATCCAGCTGCAAATTTTTTAATCTTTACTTAGAAATTCTATACCCTCATATATATGTTATCACGATAAATAATTCAATTAGCTCTCTAGGATAAATTAA
>JABUQX010119978.1:40000-42843 GCA_015478945.1 Trachelipus rathkii | reverse complement strand
GCGTGCTTCTAAAAAATTAGGGTTTCTCAAAAAATTTGGGTTCTCAAAAAATTTGGGTTCTCAAAAAATTAGGGTTCTCAAAAAATCCGGGTTCTCAAAAAATCCGGGTTCTCAAAAAATCCGGGTTCTCAAAAAATCCGGGTTCTCAAAAAATTAGGGTTCTCAAAAAATTAGGGTTCTCAAAAAATTAGGGTTCTCAAAATTGTACCGTAGAATAGAAAAGGGTTCGCCGAAAAAATTTGGGTTCTCAAAAAAGGTCAAGACCCAAAAAAAGGTAAGGTAAAAAATTCAGGTTGCCCAAAAAGGTAAAGGTCAAAAAGGTCGCGGTCAAAAAAAGGTCAAGACCCAAAAAAAGGTAAGGTAAAAAATTCAGGTTGCCCAAAAAGGTAAAGGTCAAAAAGGTCGCGGTCAAAAAAAGGTCAAAAAGGTCGCGGTCACTTTCGTTTACCGGAATCCCCTTCCTACTACTTATATATATATATATATATATATATATATATATATATATATATATATATATATATATATATATATATATATATATATATAAATATATATATATATATATAAATAATATATATATATTTATATATAATATAATATATATATTAAAAATATATATATTTATATATATATATATTAGTAAATATATTTGTAATAATATAATATATATATATATAATATATATATATATATATATATATATATATAGAAATATATAAATATATTATATATATAATATATATATATTATATATATATATATATATATATATATATATATATATATATATATATATATATATATATATATATAATATATATATATAATATATATATATATATATATATATATATATATATATATATATATATATATATATATATATATATATAGTATATATATATATATATATATATATATATATATATTTAGTGTGTGTTTGTGCTTAAAATAATTTCCAAAGGTAACAGATTGGTTTTAAAAATTATAAAGAACCTTTTTTGTTTTAACAAAACGGATATTTTTTTTTGTATTTAATTATTTTTATTATTACTATTATTGTTATTTTTTTGTGTTAAATGACGTAAATAATAATTAATCTCACTTTATTAGTAAGTGAGTAAAATAATTTGAAGTATGAAAAAAAAAAATAAAGAATATGAAGCTTGGTGTTAAAATGTTATTTGGGGGTCAGTATCTTTGGGTGCTTTTTTTAATCTAAAATAATACCTAGGTCTAGGTTTTGCTATACTACAAATGCATGTCAGGCAGGGAACAAGATACATTATATCTTCGTCCCCCAACGTGTGATCCCCTACTACCTTCCAATTTATCAACTGTTGAATAAAAAAGTGTTGTAAGTCATTTTTGGTCAAATCGAATTTCACCATTATTGGCTAGTTCTGCATTAAATCTATTTTGTGTCAAAATTGTGTAAATCTTGTGTAAATTTCTTAAGATATAGCAACGAATATTTAAAAATTGTTCATTGAGCACAATACTTACTTTACTTGCAATACTTACAATACTTATTTTAATCTTAATTTTCTCAAAATATTTTTTTTACCTTAACATCATTCTTGCACGCAACGGCTTATATATATATATATATATATATATATATATATATATATATATAATATATATATATATATATATATATATATATATATATATATATATATATATATATATATATATATATATATATATATATATATATTTATATATTTATATATATATATATATATAAAAGCTTTTGTTAGTAGTGAAAGAGAAGTATGTAGATGTGCAAAATTGGAAGTAAGAATCTCAACACTGAATGGTGGAATGAATAGGTGATGCCAGCTGTTAAAAATGAAAAAGAGGCGTGGTTGAATGTGCTAAAAGCAAATGATAAGGTCTTAAAAGAAAGATGTTTGGAATTATATAAGGAGGAAAAAAGGAAGACTAAAAGTTGCATATGTAGGAGGAAATATGAGGTAAATGGAAGAAGGATGAATTAGGACTTATGTACAAGGGTATAGGAAGCTTTTCTGGAAGGATATGAACGAGAGTAAGGGTAATTTGCTTAGAATAATGAATAGGGATGGTGCTTTTGTAAATGATGAAATGGATGTGAGAAGAGTGTGTAAGGAACACTTCGAAAATTTTCATAACATTGACATTAATGAAGAGATGATAGAGAACGTGTGTGGGTTTGATGGTGCAAGAAGAAATAGGTATTTTGGGGATGAGGTAATTAGTAGGGAGGAGGTAAAAGGTAGGGTGAGAAAGTTGAAGAATTTTAAATCTGCAGGCATAGATGGAATTACTAGTGAAATAATCAAGAATGGAAGCGAGATGGTGATAGGGTGAATTTAGAAGTTGTGTAACAAAGCTTTTATGGAGGATATAGTTACAAGAGATTGGGGGAGAGCAGTAATAGTACCCATATATAAGGGTAATGTGGATAAAGGAAACTGTAGGAACTATAGGAGAATTAGTTTATTGAGTATTGTAGGGAAGATACATGCTGGTATTTCGGTTGAAAAAGTTCGTTGAGTAACTGAAGGGCTGGTTGGTGAAGAACAAAGTGCATTTAAAATTGTTAGAGGATGTGTGGATCAAATTTTTATATTGAAACATATGATTGAGAAAATGAGAGAAAAGAAGAATAAATTGAATTTAGATTTTATGGATTTGCAACAGGCGTATGACAAGATAAATAGGGAAGCACTGTGGCAGGTGTTAGTGATATATGGTGTTAGTGGTAGACTTCTGAATGGAATAAAGAGTATGTATGACGAAAGTGAAGCGTGTGTAAGAATAAATGGAGCTGAAAGGGATTGGTTTAATAT
>JABUQX010119978.1:32500-35000 GCA_015478945.1 Trachelipus rathkii | reverse complement strand
ATCATTATGTAAATTATCAAACTTAAAACTTGAAGCCACTATTATATTCGCCTCACTTGATGTAGAATCTTTGTTCATAAATGTACCGGTTCTTGATACGATTGACATAATAATTAACGAAGTGTATCACTCAAATAACCTACCCCCCCCCCCCCAGATATATCAGAACAACATATGAGAACCTTTTATTAATTTGTTGTACTCAAACACCTTTTAAATTTAAAGAAAACATATATCTACAAACTGATGGAGTGCCGATGGGTTCACCACTTGGACCTACATTTGCTGACTTCTATATGTTCAATCTGGAAAAACAAAAATCCTTCGGGAAACAAACAACTTTTACCCCGTTTTACCTAAGGTATGTCGACGACACCCTCACTATTTTTAGGACATAGATCATATACATCAGTGTTCATCAATAAAATTCAAGAGTTGTCATGCTTAATTTACATACAAAACTTAGGTTAATAATGCTATCTGTTTTTTTAGACATCAAAATCAATGTTAATTCTGACGGCTCTTTATCTACAGGCATACATGTCAAACCCACTGATAATGGTCTGTATATGAACTATGGATCCTATTCACCGACTATTTACAAAGAATCTATCGTAAAAATTTTAGTTTACAGAGCATACAACCTATGTTCAACTTGGAAAACCTTTGATGAAGAAAAAATTTGCCGCATTAAGTAAAATTTATTACGTGATCATCCACAATATTCATTTGGAAAATTTAATTAATAAAAACCCTTACAAAATTATATAATAAAAAAAAGTAAAATAATAAAAAGAAAAATTCGATAAATTTCTTCTTCAAAACTTCCAATGTTTTTTCAATAAGGAAGAGAAGTGCCTTCGTAATATTTGAATTCCACCTCAAACTAAAGACACCTCAAAATTTAAAGTCAGACTATACCATAAGTCAAAACAACTGTCATCTTTTTAGCACAAGAGAAGCTTTGCCCGACAACCATCACGTTTTGTACCAATTTAACTGCCCTGAGTTAGACTAGTTACATCGGACATATATGGTTACACGAGAATAGATTGTCGGACAGGCATAAAAATCTCTACAGTCCCAGCAAAATCTTTGAAAATTTCAATACGCGCACCATGGTCAATCAACTATTAGTATATTTCTAACAACTTTCACAATTTATACGGATCGTGTGAGTCCAGAAACTTAAAAAATTGCGGAGCCTTCTACACAAAACACGCAACCAGACATTAACATAAATTTTATGTATTTATCAGTCAGACTCAGTATCATTTGATTTACTTATTATATATCAATTAAGACTCATTCGCTTACAAGAAATAATCCTCTGAATATGTCTCAAGTATAGAGACGAAACGCGTCGGAAATCTATGTAAATATATCTTCTTCGTTCTCCTGTATATTATTTCAACCGCATTAGTTCAGGTTTTAATTATGTACAAAATAAATATTAGAACGTTGGAAATAAAATCAAAAACTTTTATAATAATAATAATAATAATAATAATAATAATAATAATAATAATAATAATAATAATAATAATAATAATAATAATAATATAATAATAATAGTTCTCTAAATTTTCGAACTCCGACTCCGACTCCGACTCCACTTACAAGGAATTCTTCGACTGACTCGACTCCGACTCCACTTTTACAACAGGAATCTTCGACTCGACTCCCGACTTCCGACTTCCACTTGCACAGAATTTTCGACTCCTTACTCCGGACCCGACTCCGGGGAAAATTTGCACGACTCCACGATCCGACTCCACGACTCCGACTCCGACTCCGCAGCCCTGATATATTCTAACACAGATCAACTTCGTTTAAACGAAGGTCTATTTCTATTTTCAAAATATAGAAATATATTAATTAAAAAAAATGGTTTTGAGAAAGTAAAGGTTAAAATTATTGACTCTTGATTAAACCATATGGTAGTCTTAACAGGAAATTAAATATCTAATTACACCATGTTTCTGGCTGGCGTACGCGGGTAGTCTTGATATTAAATTAAATTAAATTAAAACCAATCTGTTAACATTTAAATTTATTATAAATATACTTTCCTAATTATAAAAAAAACAAAAATTAATTTTTCTTCAAAAAAAGAAAAAGACATATATATATATATATATATATATATAATATATATATAATATTTATTATATATATATATATATATATATAATATATATATATATATAATATATATATATATATATATATATATAGTATATATCATATATATATATATATATGGGGCCCAGGTTTAGTACTCAGCAATTTATGGGATGAGAAAACCAGGTGCTTTAAAAACTACGCTTGAAGCGTCTTTTTTGGGGGACGTGGATGGCCTAGTGGTTAGAGCATCCGGTTATTGTTAACACTGCGACGTGGTGTCCAATGTTCGAATCCCGCTGATGGAGAGTAAATCTCCTGTGATCATTCATATATATATATATATATATAATATATATATATATATATATAATAT
>JABUQX010119978.1:22500-27500 GCA_015478945.1 Trachelipus rathkii | reverse complement strand
TTATCTACGTTTACTTTCAAACCCCTCCCTTTACACACCCTGCCGAATCCCTCTTCCAATCCTCTCAACTTTCTACAGATTCACTTCACAACACCAAATCATCAGCATACAATAATTCTGACACTCTCCCCTGCTACCACTACCATTAATTTTTTCATTATCCCGTCCATATACCAATTAAATAACCATGCAGACAACAACCCTTTCTTACCCTGCTATTAATCTTAAGCCATTCATTCTCTACACCATTTATTCTAACACATGCTTCACTATCCACATACAAACTTTTTATTCAATTCAGAAGCCTTATGCCAACACCATATGTCATTAACACCTGCCACAATGCCTCAATATTGATTATTCATCCTTATTATCAATAATAATAATAATAATAATAATAATAATAATAATAATAATAATAATAATAATAGCAACCTATTTCTTGCATCGTGCAAGGAAAGAACTGCAGAAGATTGTATGCTTCATCAACAGGTGTATTTTCCCATTCAAGAACTTTCCCTTCTTTACGAATAACTTGTTTCCTTCTTCTATCTGCAAGATGAGATATAACCCACTGAAGTGGTCCTGTCCTCTTGTAACTTGCTTTAACTCCCTCATCCTGGTGTATATTTGGGTATGCAGTGAGAATAGCTTTCTCCAATGCCTTATAGGCCCATTTTTGTTCAGCTCGGTTTTCTGAGATCAGATAATTGTTTTGGCTGTAAAAACAAATATTAACGATATAATTTTAATGTAAGAAAGTTAAAGATTTTTTAAAGAGAAGTTACAAAGAATTTGAGGTTTCTTTTATAGGCTAAGGCATTTGAAAAATTTATAATAGGTAAAACACACGTGAAACAAAATTTAAATAAAAGTTTCAATATAGTTTTTTTTATTCTACATACTCTATCCACAAGTAACGCGCTAAATAAATTTCTCACCACACTAAACAAACGATCTATAGATCTTTTACACACACATTTTCTCAACTTATGCATATAGAGCAGCACTATAACATCTCTCCAGTCAAATTGCACTATTTCCTTCACAAAAGTTACTTTGTACAGCTTCCATATACAATTTACTCCTCGCCTCGGTAGTTAACATATATATCTCTTGAAAATCACATTGAATAAAACACCTCTCAAGTTCACACCACACACAGGCATAGCACTTTTCAAGGTGGGGAACTTTTTTAAGTAGTTTCTACCTAGGATCCGGACGAAGATACGAACACAGGACCTATAGCTCGCATCTCAGACGCGCTACCATTTAGCCACGGTAGACGGTAATATAGACTGGGTAATGAAAGAATTAAATGTAGGGGTAGCAGGGGAGGGTGTTAAAATGACTGAGAAATGAGAATAGAGAGTGTCATGCTTATTGTATGCTGATGAATTGGAATGTGTACTGTATCTGAAGAAAGTTTAGAGAGGATTGGTAATGGTATTTGGCAGGGTGTGTAAAGGGAGGGGGTTTGAAAGTAAATGTGAATAAAAGTAAGGTGATGATTGGTTGGTGTAAGTGAAGAGATTCCGCGGTGTGAAATTATGTTTGATGGTGAACAATTGGAACAAGTATACGAGTTTAAATACCTAGGCTATATGTTGGATGAAAAGGGAATGGATGATGCAGTGTAGTTGGAAAGTTGAGTGGTATGCGTAATTAGATCTTTGGTGAATGTTTTGTATGAGGACATGTGGTACCAGTTTTAATGTATACACAGCAATGAAAGGTATAAATCTAAGTTGCAGGCTTTGTAGATGGATAATCTTAGGGTGTGTAAGAAGTGAGAAGAATTGATAAAATAACGAATGAGGATATTAGGAAGCTGTGTGGTGTGAATGAGAGAATAAATGAGAGTATATTAAGATAGTTTGGTCATGTTAAAAGGAAAAATGAGAGTCGGTTCGTTAAGCGGGATGTAGAGGTGAGACTGTTGGAAATCGTCTGGTTGGAAGACCTAATAAAATGTGGATTGAGTAAATGAAGAAGTGTTTGTTGAAAAAGAATGTGAATTTGGTGAAGCGAGAAGCATAATAGGAGTGAATGACGGGGATTTGTCACAGGGGATGAACCTTACTCCGTCGAACTACTACAATGAGGGTCCATCATGAACCCTTGGGTGGATATTTTTGGCATCGACGGGCTCGCACGTAAGGGTATTGAGGGGATGGAGTGTGGAGGGCTTTGCTTTCGACTTATGTCATACTCTTCTATTTTACTATTTGTTTACGTGCCATATACGAACCTAATTGTTTTATAAAAGATAAAGAAGTTGAAAAAAAAATAATAATAATAATAATAATAATAATAATAATAATAATAATAATAATAATAATAATAATAATAATAATAATAATAATAATAAAATAGTAGTAAATGAAGATTAAGAGTAACGTTTATGGTTGTGAGTGAGGACAGTCCTCGGTGTGAAGTTATATTAGATGGTGAGCAGCTGGAACAAGTGTCCGAGTTTAAATATTTAGGATTATATATATATATATATATATATATATATATATATATATTATATATATACTATATAATTATATATATATATTAATATATATATATATAAATTGGGTGATGAAAAGGGAACGGATGAATCAGAGAGTGTAGTAGGGAAAGTTGTGAATTGGCAGGAGGTGGCTGGTGCATTAAATCGTTGGGGATGTAAAGGGGACTAAGTCTTTAAATGCGCTAGGTTCTTACATGAGGGTATGTTGTTAACCTATGTTAATTGCTATAGTAGATGAGAGTATGGTCTGTTAATAAGAGTATAGTCTAAAGTTTCAATGTGTTCAGATGGACAAATCTTAGGGGCGTGTTAGGTGTTTTGAGAAGAATTGATAAAAAATGAAGGAAATGAGCGTATTAGAGAGTTGGTGTGGTGTGGAAAAAGGGATAAATGAGAGAATAAATGAAAGTACGTTGAGATGGTTGGTCATGTGGAAAGGATGTGATGATAGTCGGTTGGTTAAGCGGATGTATAGTGGTGAGTGTGTTGAAAATCGACGGGCTGGGAGACCGAGGAAAAAAGTGGATTGAGTCAGATAAAGGATTGCATGTTTGGAGATAAAATGTGAGTTGCAGCAGGGGCAGAAGAAAGGGTTTTGCATAATAGAAGTTGAATGACGGGTTTTGTGAGGGGGTATGGTTGGGGCCCCCCACCTTGGACAAGGGATGAACCCTACACCTGATGATATGCCATGGTGGGGGCTCGTCGCGGTCCCGTGAAGCTCTAGGGTGGAGTTTCTGACTGCGACGAGTTCCTACTAATTTAGGTATAGAGGGGTGGTAAGGCTGGGCTTCTTTTTCGACTTTGCGTCATATTTCTTCTACTGCTTTCTTTTCCGATGCATGTACACGCACCTTACCCAGTCTTGGGGAAAAGAGGGTAGGTAAAGAAGAAGAAGAAGAAGAAGATATATATATTATATATATATATATATATATATATATTATTATATTATATAATATATATATATATATGATATATATATATATATATTATTAATATATATATTATATATATATATATTATATATATATATATATATATATAATATATATATATTAGTATTAATCGTCTTCCGGCCTTCCTAATTTTCCTCATCAACTCATACCCTGTGATGATTCTGGGCATTCCTCCTCCTCCACCTTCTCCTCTCAGGTGTCCTATTGTTCTTTTCTGTGATTACATTGATCGGTGAGCATGGGCTCTGGATCTATTGAACGTTAGGAAGGCGGTACGGGCCGGTGGCATTTCCTCCCCTTTTGATGGGCAGTGTGCTTCCGAGCTGGCCCCTCCCCTCGTTCAACTAAATTCTCTAGTCTCGATACTAACACTTTCCCTCAGTGTTGGAAGCTAGCATGCACATGTCCAACCTATTCGAAAAAAGGAAGATCTGATCCTTCTAACTATCGCCCTATAGCTCTCACCTGTATTCTATCCTAGATCTTTGAAACCCTTCTTAACTCTTACACTTTATAGACCATCTGGAATCTTCATCTCTTCTTCCGATCGCCAGTACGGCTTCGGCGTTCGAGGGTCTACTGGTGAGTATGTACTTTCCGTATTATAAACCGATTTTATGGGATTTTCGCCTCTTAGGAAACTCGGGAAGAGACTTGGCCGTTGGTTGGCGCTTGACATATCCAAAGCATTGACCGGGGGTTGGCACGCGTCACTGCTCTCCAAAGCTCCCCTCCTTTGGGTTTCCTCCTTTGCTTTGCTTACTTGGGTCTAGTTTTCTTTCAAATCGCTCAATATCGGCTGGTGTTGATGGGGCGACTTCGTTTTCCTTTCTGTTCAACAGTGGTGTTCCCCAGGGTTCTGTCTTATCTCCTACTTTATTCCTACTTATTAATGATCTTCTCACCTTCACATCTATCTCTATTCACTCATATGCCGATGACTCACCCTTTCATTCTTCAACTCATTTTTTAATTCTGCTCCCTCTTTTACTTTCTAGAAATTGTCGTTCGTCTTAATGTCTTTCCGATCTGTTCTCGGTCTGATCATTGGATAGAATTTCCGCGGTGGGGCGTCGTCTCTGAACCTGTGAAATCAATTCTTTAAACTCAACTTCTTTAATATATATATATATATTATATTTATATATATATATATATAATATATATTATTATATATATATATATATATATATATATATATTAGTATATATATATATATATATATATTATATATATATAGTAATCGATAATAAGTTATATGATTATATGTTAATTATGTTGTGTTAGTCATAGGAAAGCATAGCAGCATGACTGGGAGACCATCATTCATCAATTCGATCCCAGTGTTCTATGATACACACACACACACCAAAAAAAAAAAAATCTTTTTTACTACATACAAGATTCTAATACAATGCTGTTTTATTTGTAGGGTGTAGCTCGAATTTGAATCTACTGTTCTACTGTTGATTTATCATTCAATATGAGCTATAGTGGTATAAGCTCCTCACTGACTCTAT
>JABUQX010119978.1:12500-15000 GCA_015478945.1 Trachelipus rathkii | reverse complement strand
TATATATATACTATCTATATATATATATATATATATATATATATATATATATATATATATATATATATATATATATATATATATATATATATATATATATATATATATATATATATATATAGTTTATATTGTAAGTTTAGCAAAAATTTGCCTTGGACCACACATTTTATATAATTACCTATATTTATTCTGTAGATATAATGGCTGGCTATATTTTTTCAGTTATATGCAATTGCAACAATGTTTTTCTTGCTTTAATCAATAAAATCACTAATTTCTAAGGAGATAGATCATCAGCTGCCAAAGTTAATGTTTTTTTTATTATTAAATCACATCATCACAATAGGCTTAACTGAATCGAGATAAAAGCTAAAAGGCGATTCAAACATGAAAATACGATGAAAATCGAATGGGCCTAATTAAATAGAGCACGTCTCATAAGGTGGTTAAAATGTGCGGTATATGAATTCACCAATAGTTCATGTAGTTGTTTAGGATTTATTTCACACTCGGAAAATAATCTAATAATGTATCGACATTATCAAACATAGGAATAAGGGAAAAAATACTCCTATGCTTTTAAGTATTCACGGTAACTAAACTCCATCTTAGCAGAGCCAGAGTGAGGGAAGCTTTCCTGACTGTCAACAATAGGGAAGCACAATTCTATTTTTACGATAATCGATAAATTTTCCATATTATATACGATTTGATCGATAGCTTTCCAAAAATGCTTTTCTTCGATTTTAATTTTTATGTAAACTGGATATAGTCCTAGATTAATTATTATTATTATTATTATTATTATTATTATTATTATTATTATTATTATTATTATATATATATATATATATATATATATATATATATATATATATATATATATATATATATATATATATATATATATATATATATATATATATATTGTGATAAATTAATGGGCAATTATCGAAAGGTTTTCGATGTTTTTTAAAAAATATCGATTATCGATACATCAATAGATTATGTATAAATATATTCACTTTAAGTATTAATTTAAAAAATATTTATTTCTAATATAAATAAATTATTTCATTCATTTTAAAATCATTTATATTGGAAATAATTATTTTTATAAATACCATATGATTTAAAATTTTAAATTAACATAAACAACTTACTTTAAAAGTATATCGTACGTCTGGCAGTGTAGCTAATTATCATCGGAAACATTTAAAAGTAACAATTTTACGTCGCAAATACGTTCATTTGGAAAAAAATTAAATTATATTCATTTCTTTTTAAAAAGTCTTTAACAGTAGCTTCTGCAATGATGCCGAAGCTTACTGTTAATTTTATTATTTTACTCTGTGTATATGTGAGTGTGTGTGTGTGTGTGTGTGTGTGTGTGTGTGTGTGTGTGTGTGTGTGTGTGGGGGGGGGGTGTCCGATCTTGTCTCTGTGAAGCCATTTTCCGGTCTTGTAACCGGAATTTTAAAATTAAAAAAAATATCAGTATGAGAATCCGCTTTCTGTACGGCTTTTAGGTAAAATATAAGGCAAATTTTTTCTAAGTTAATTGAAACCGCTCTAAAATTCTCTCAAATTCTTAATTCCGCTTTTCAACAGCGGGATAAGAGAAGATTTTTTTTTTAAGTATGTATATATATATATATATATATATATATATATATATATATATATATATATATATATATATATATATATATATATATATATATATATATATATATATATATATATATATATATATATAAATATTTATATATATTTTTATATATATATCTATATATATAAATATATATATATATATATATATATATATATATATATATATATATATATATATATATATATATATATATATATATATATATATATATATATATATATTCGGGATCGTATTAAGATTTTCTCAAATGAAAAAGGGTTACGAGTAGATAAAGTCGAATAAGCCCTGTTCTAAAGAGCTTTTCAAAGAAAGAGTTCACTGGTTTGAAATCATGGGCGTATCCAGCTAAAATCCGAATGGGGGAAAGCTTTCGGAATTCAATCTCTTTAAAGCGGGAGGAAGGGTTCATTGGGGGGGGGGGACATGCAATAATACACAATAACAAAAGGAAGAACGCCCATTTATTAAAAAAAATAATTTTCGAACAATAGTTTGCTAGGATTCGTTGCAAATTTTCTAACAACAGCTTCAACTAATTGCTCTTTGTAAAAACCCATTGAATTTGAATGTTTAGCATGGCTAGCCCGTTTAACCTATTTTCTCCAATAGTACATTGTTGAAGAGAGCTTTTGAGTGCTCTATAGCTCTTGTTGTAAAGAGCTGTGAAAGCAATATCAGTAGCGCTTTTCTAAAGGTCGGAAAAATAATGCGCTCTTTTTCTAAAACCTCAATGGAGCTTTCTGTACATCATTCCACATTATGAACTACAATTCACTTTCTCCTTTGATGTCTTGCAAATTGCGAAAAGTTTCACAAGATAAAGTA
>JABUQX010119977.1:20000-35976 GCA_015478945.1 Trachelipus rathkii | reverse complement strand
TCAGTCATTGTGTCTTCTATTCAAGTAAAATTGGCCAAAATAAATAAAATTAATTTTTACTTCTTAGCCGATAGACGACCGATGTGTCCAGAAAGAACAATTTTCGTTGTAAGTGCGTTACGTTGATATAGATACTTTTTACGTCAAATTTTTTTTTGTTTCGTCTGATTTTTTTATTGATAGAATATGTTTGCAAATTTAATGAAGAAAAAAAATGAACTGTTTATATGAATAATTTAAGAGGTGGGGTATGACTTCAGCTAGCAATGGCTGTGAGCTAAGGGTGTTTCAGAAAGTAAATATAAGCCAAAAATTCACAACTATTATACCAATGCGTTAACGACTCTCAACTTTCTCTTAACTCTGCTAAAATATCACGTACCAAAAAACATTTAAGAGTAGGTAAATGTCTATCTAGAAACAACAATCCTAACATAAAAATTAGAAAACTATTATATTCCAAAGTATAAAGAAGAGTATTAAAAAAGTTTTGAAACGTTGGGCAACGGATGATCAGGGTTATTAATAAACGAGCTGATAAAACCATATAATGCAGCCCTAAGAAAAGTATAATGGTCATCTGGAATTCATCCAAAACAAAAAGCTTCCTTAATTCCTGAACACATGTTAATAATGACCCTTTATAGTATCTTTTTTGTTTTAACAGCTATTAAAGTTGAACATACATTTTCAAAACAGATGCATAATGTTACTGATTTCTCGATTGCAATTATGAAGCCATCAAAAAAAAGCACATTTAAATTTCAAAATTCTTGAGTGTGTAAGCGTCAATCTGAACTGAGACTGATATTTAATGCTGAACAAGTAATTAACAAATTCCAAAATCACACGATCAAATCGCATGTACTTAAATTACCACGCTCCATCTAATATCTACATCAATTTCGTACCAATGTCTACCAGTTTTTGTGATGAATTATATCTATGCATTACGATGAGGCTCCCTATTTCAAGTGGTTCACTTAACAGGAATTTAATCCTCATCCTTGTCACATCCTGTCAGTACCAAAATGTGTACATGTACATATGAAAGATACAAAGGTTATAACCATTCTCAAGAATCTCGATAATCCTCAAGATGAAGATTAGTAAAAGCACGAATGGGATTTATTGAGATTGAATGACATCAATCAGACACAAAGATCGATCCAAAACATAAATAAGCGAACCTTAGTTTTCTTGTTCGAAAGTGCATTTACAAAGTCTTTAACAATTCTATGATAAAGAACGAGCTAAATATAGGAATTATTTACTGTGTCTCTGATCCGTAAGAGCAACGCTATTTACATTATGACATTCTGTAAACTATTGAGAGATATAATATTATGTAGATAAAGACTTATCTGAAACATTGCCTCCAATCTCATGCAAACGAATAATTGACATAAAATTAGAAAAAATACTATTATAAATCGTCGACTTTTTTACAACTCATACATCATCTTTTTTTCACTGCTAGACATTAAAATTAGATATCATGATTACATTGTTAGTAATTTCAGATTAATATTTATTATGATTAATCCCATATTTTTTTCTTATTATATTTAATTATTTTATTCCTTTTACTTAAATATATATACTTTACTACAAGTTTGAATATTGTTATAACTTATAATATAATTGAGTTATATAATTTACACTCATTATAATAAATAATGATGGCTAAAATAATTTATTCACTATTGCAAATATTTATAACATACTAAAATATATTATAATGATATATTTAAAGCACACATAACAATATACACTTCGTCGCACCTACTGCACAAACAATAAGTATTATCAATTATATATAGCTCTAAATAATGCAATACTAGATAAAAAAAAATATAGTAGATTATTAATAGAATATATCATAGCCAAGGTATTTTAATATACCCACTTTATATATATATAACATTAAAATGATATTAAAATTTGTGAAATGATATCCACATATATATATATACATAATCATCATCAAAGCGAATTATAAAATATAATATATAAATTATTCAATATAAAAGAGATGTAAAGTATATTATATAAAGTAGTTTAAGAGTCATATATATATAGAGTACAATAAATAGCAATATCTAAAACATAATAATTATTATCGACTTATAAATATCATACTAATATTAGAAACCGCTATATGACATAATATACAAAAAAGAAACAAAAATATATATATAATTATATATCTATATATATATATAAATATGTATATAATATATAATATACTGTTGAGTATTAATTAAATTATACTATATATTATAATAAAAAGTTAACCATTTACTACTAATTTCTCTAAGTATATATATATACTAATATAATACTTATTAGCCAAATAGCTATGCAAACCATAGATACTAATATCATATAATTAATACTACTTATAACTTATTATAATATCATTGTAAATTATCTCCATACTCTAACTCCTATATATATATAAACGAGATCTTACAACAGATGTATTACCATAATATAAATAAATATAGACATTAAATATAACTAACATACTATTTAGCAGCTATTTGAAGAAATAACGTAATATAGGTAAAACTATTTAATAACGACTACTATAATTATATTTATATATATATAGTAAATGCGAATGAAGATATAAAGAAGCATTAATAATCTACCTCATACACATTATATATATAATTATATTTATATTTAATATAATACTATATATAAATATATATAATATATTAATATAAACAGCTATAAACCGTTTATATAGCTTATGTACTAAAAGTAAAAATCAAAATTATTTAATCATTTCAATCATGAATATTTTGGAAATTATTAATAATTTAACATAAGGACAAAGTTGAGTGTGTTGCCCAAGCCACCGACAACTCAAATTGAAAAAAAGCAGCCCTTGACTAAAATTGTCGTTAGGTTTTTAATTTTTTAATTTATTATTTCTTGTAGAAGACTTCTTTTCATAAGTTTTCAACTTTTTCACTTATAGAATATATATATATATATATAGTATATAACTATATATATATTTATATATATAAATACTATATAATAATAATATCTATAAATCTTAAGTATATATATATATATATATATTATAATATAATATAACTAATATATATATTTATATATAATACTAAATATATATATATGTTAATTATATATATATATATATATCATATATATAATATAAATAATATATATAGATATAATATAAGAAAGCCAATTTCTGCTAAGAACTAACTCTTCTGCAAGAAAATGTATTGATAAATAATATACAGTAACCACATATATATATAATATCATACTATATAATATACTATAATTAATATATATATATATATATATTATTATAATATTATATATATTATATTAAGTTAAATATATAATTATATATAATATAAATATATATTATATATATTTAATATATATAATAATATTTTAGAGCGTGTAGACGCATTATCCGCTACCGAAATTTCCACCTTATCAATTTTCCACATCAGTCGTTCCAGTCGGCGCCTGTGGTGCCTCGCCATCCGCAACCTCATCAGATTTCACTACGCAGCGCAACCTTCATCCGCCATTAAATTTATTGCGATACGGATAGTATTCATCATATGAATTATTGTAATCGGTATCGGTGTGCACTTACCATTATATAATATATTTATTAATATATGAATATAATTTTGATACTCCTATATATTATATATATATATAATATATATATTATATATATAATATATAATTATTAATTAGTATATATATACTTATATATATATAATATATAATTAAATATAAAGTATATAATATATTAAAAATAACTGACTGTTCAAGGATCACACAAAACAGTCATGATCGTAGATAGTTATAGATTTCAAAACTCTGCACAAACCGATGACGCACTGTGCAATTGCCACACTTTCTAATCCTAGATACAAGAACAAAATACTGAACATGTTTACACGACTGTTAATAATTAAATTTTTTATCCTAATTGATCACTGTTAAAGGCGGAACTATCAGTAGCCAATAAAAAGCAAAAGATCACAGAATCACAGACACGCAATTACCATTTATTAGCGATATCATTGCCGAATCCATGAAACGTTTCTTTATGCTTCTAGCACAAATACTAGCAGCGATGTTCGGAGGTATCAAAAGACACTTATTGATCGAAGAGTATCAAAAGAGAAAAGCTTGTTAAATAATAAATCCAATGTTTTGTAGCTGAATAATGTAAGTTTTCCAAATCTTTCAGAAGTCGCCATGAAACAAAATCTCTAGCAAGCCCTTTACAAGTGTGGCTAGTTGAGCGTTCTTTCTGTATGCATATCTTCATTTACGACGAAAAGAGAAGCATAACTCTCCCTCTGACAGGGTCTGAGCTTTGTTATGAAAAACTATTTGATTATAATTTAAGATTAATGATTATAATAACCTTTTCCAAATTGATGGAGGCTTCTGAAAGATTTCGGTGGGTGCACAAAGTAGTGGTACCAATGTCTTGCACTCTGGTAAAACCGACCTATACTATTATATACATATTATTATACGTTATACTCTATACTTATATATATATATACTATTTATACTATATATATATATATAGTTATATATAATATATATATATATATATTTATTGGTGTGTGTGTGTGTGTGTGTGTCGTGTGTGTGTGCGTGCTGAACTAAAACTCTAATAAAACTAACTATCCGCTATCCGATCCGCAATCCGCGGATATGATTTACTATCGGGGCATCAGATCCGCATCCGCGACTTAGTGAAAAATCACTATCGCTACACCTCAATATATATATATATAAATATCTATATAATTATATAATAATTAATATATTATATAATATATATAATATATATATATATTATATAACTATATTAGGAAAATGTCATATTCTGTTAACAAAAACTAATAAACTAATATATTAATATATTATATATATATTATATTATATATACTATATATATATATTAACTTATATAACTAATATATATATATATATAATATATATATATATATTATATATAAAAGAAGGCCATTTGCTAAGAACTAACTAATTAACTAACAACTAACTAAACTAATAATAACTACTAACTAAAAAACCAATGATTTATCTATTATCATACAACTAATAACTAACTAATCTAACTAAAAACTAACTAAAAACTAACTGAATCTATTATATATATAATAATTATATATACTATAATCAATATATATTTATAATTAATATAATTAATATATTATATATATTATAATATATAATATAATTAGGTATATTATATATAGTAATATATATTTATAATTATATATAATATATAATATTATATATATATATAATAATATATATAGTAATACAGTATATAATATATTATATAATATATATATATATACATACCTATATCATATATTATATAGTTACTATTATATAAATATAGACTAATACTATAATATATATATATATCATAAATACTTGTAATAATAACTAATTAATAATATATATATATATTATATTAATATATATATATATATATATTATATTTATATATATATATTTAATATATATATATATAATATATATATATTATCTCTACCCAAGACTCTGATGATGAATGGTGTTTGAGCACACACCGAAAACAGAAATAGTAGCAGATAATAGTATTCGAAAAGAAAACGCTAAAGCCTTACCACTCCCCTTTGTATACCTTTAAGTGAGAACACGTTGTGACAGTCAGAAAATCCACCCTGGCTTCAAGACTACGAAGACCCTCAACGTGACATCTCGTCAATTGTGGTGTCTCCCCTAAAACTAAAAGCCAGCACCTATATCCCCCTTACAAAACCGCCAGTCACTCTATTATGCACTTCTTTCTCGCCTCTCCAAACTCCGACCATTTACCTCAGTATCTCTCTATAGCTAGATTACCTTTACTGGACTTATATACATAATTTATTATATTCTGGTTCATCCAAGCCTGTGCAGGATTCCCAACACACTTCACTCATCATATACACTCCCGTATTAACTCAACCCGGACTATTCAACTCACTATCACTTTCACATGACACCATTCAATTACTCTACGTTAATTCTCTCATTATTAACTCCTATTCATCAAAACTTTACCAACCCCTAATGTCATACCTCATTTATCATTTCGATCTCCACACCTAACACACCCGGAGATATTATTTATTCAACTAACACATATTGATACTATATATCTATATATAACTATTTTAATTACACAGAACGCATAGATTCATCTACTAATACATATAACCACGGTAACATACAATTAGCCTCATATAAGTACCCAAGCGTCAACTTACAACATACTTATTATTTTACATTCACTAAAGGATTTAATGACGAGCTAACCTTCCTACAATTCAAACACTTTCTATACTACACTACATTCTATCCATTTTACATATCCAACATATATCTTAATATTAAACTAAGACACTTGCCAGATGCTCACAATCACAACATAACCGCATCGAGGACTCTTCACTCACTCACCCATACCCTTGCTCTTATACTAATGTTATTTAACGTTTCATAATACCACTCCTTTACTAATCCTGCAATACCACTTATTCATTTCTCTCTCATTATTTGTGCAGATATAATATATAATATATTTATATACATTTTTACAGGACATATAATTCTTTATAATCGTATTTTTTATTCTCTGAATGTTCCTCAGGCGACTGGGACAGTCCAGTAAATTATCTTTGTCTCTGGACTTGTAATGAATATTTCATTAACAATAATGAAATCTGAATTAAAAACTATAAACAATATCATTAACTTTGACCTAAAGAATTACGTTCATGTCTTGAGCGATAAGCATTATTCGATTTACATTACATGGAAAACATCCTTGAAGCCACTTTTAGTAATAAGTAAACTATAAAATTTTATAACTAGATTATATAACCATACTGACAGTATGATAATTGCAAGATACGAATATGCTTGTTTGTATTTTAACAATACTTTTTGGATATTTTTACGAAAATACCCAATGGTGGGTGACTCTTGAACACAACCGTATGCATCAAAAATATTACTAGTATTATATTATTTAGCCATTAGAACATCGATTTAACGATCGATATGCTATATTATTCGTTAAGACGATATTTCTATTCCTTTTAATCGATATACTATGTACCAACTGGAGAGCTCCACTGCTGTAACAATGTTCCATCGATTTCCTTTCACACAATCCTTTACTCTAGTTTCTAATATCGTAATTCGTCTTTATCGACCTCCTCGTTCCTTTGTAAATGGAGTTAATAAATCAAAGACACTTATATTTATGGAGTCATAGACTTTTAACATGACACCATCGAATGCTTACTTTACTGATATACTCTTTCTGATCAATGTAATAATAAACATCCGTTTAATCTTCATTGTGTTCCAATGTCAATTCTCATGAAAGTATGAATTTCTTTTCCATAATATTCTTCTTTCGTCTACTCCTTTCTCGATTTTCTTGTTTGATATTCCTGTACCGTTGTGTTTCACGCACTTAATCTTATTTTCAAAATCTGAATAAACTGTATTTCAAATAAATTTGTCTGCAGAGATTATATTTCTATTTTCATCATATATCAGCCTAATAATTCTGATATTAATTACTTATTTAATTAGTATACTTACCTACCCTTTATGTCACATCCACACCTGTAGGATTTTGAATCTATTATATTAAATATCTATTTAATTATTTGTATCTTTACACTCACAAGTAAATTCATCCTATATTACGATGAGATGTAGTAGATGACTGCTATTACTAGGTGATGAAATCACCTTGGAGATCCATCAGCCTTACTGACCATTCCAATTTTCTGTGGATTTATTCTTGATTTCGTGTAAACGATGGATAAGATACTTGAAAATGATAGCAAGTAATGTTGAGCGAGATATTGAAGGAAGCAAAGAAGTAGGACGATGAAGCCTGGCTGGATTATTTAAAAGGGATAAGATGCGATAAAGCATGATAAAGAATATAGATTAGGTAATGATTGTGTCATAATGATGAGAGGATGAGTACACCTTAAAGATACAAGAAGGGAACTACCGAGGTGGAGAGCAAAAGAGAGTGATACGGAGTGCCTAATATAGGCAACAAAGAAATGGTAGAATTATCTCGTAAAGAGCGTCCAAAGGATGAGCTAAGACAATAGGATAAGAAATGAAAGAGTAATTATGCCAAAATGATATACCAAGGCGAGGAGCATATTAATTAGTGAGAAATAGACACATTATTAAAAAAAGAGTGCGCGTATGAATGTAGACGATTGTGGGAGGAGATAGTTCTGAGAGATAAACAAGGAGTAGGATCTCATTGACAATACGAAGTGGAATACTGAAGCACCAGAAGTAGTGTTGACGAAGAGAAACGGATGAAATACTTAGCACAGCAAGAGACAATTACATAATGAGGACAAGAAATTAGAAAAGATAGTAGACGAAGTGTTAGCAAGACACAATATAACATTTACATGGAGTGTAGCTGCACACCACAGAGAAGCTATCTTAGTAACACGAGAGATTATTAGATGTAAAAAATATTGGTCATAAGAGAAGTTTGAGTAATGATACAAATTAAGAGGTCATTTCAATGGTACTGGTAGCCTATAACAAGCGAGTACGACAAATTATAGTCAATTGAATTTTGGTAAATGATAGATATCGTAAGATAACCATTACTATCAATGAACCATTACAGTATGAAATAATACCAAAATTATGCTGTCAATAATACATGAATAATAATGAAAAGAAAGTACAAATATTTAAGCCTTTCATAGTAGGATTATATTAGACAATGATGATAAATAAAATCAAAATATATATGGTAACGTCATTCACATATAAATGGCAAGTCAAATTATAAAGAAATAATTTATAATATATTTAGTAAGCTTCAGCATTTTAATAGGACATTACCCAATCAGTCATATCACTATAGGATCAAAATCAAAACATAAGCACTACTCAAGCCAGTACTAAAAAGTGATGTAAGGAAGAAATAAGAAGGCTAAACCTAAATAATAAAACCTTATACAAAATGAAATTATATTGGAGAGGATGTAGATCGCACGGCTAATAACAATCTGAAAAAGTGGTCAATGAGTTCGCGCTAAGATCCAAAGAAACAAATACCTATGAAGCATGCAACAAAAAGAATGACAAGAGACAGGCACTAATATTAAAAGTAAAAACATATATTAAATGCCTTTATCCAATAATAAAAGTCAATAATGCAAAGACGTAGTATATCAGTATACCATAACTATCAATGAGTAATGGTAGAAGGTAAGAAAAAAAGAAATAAATCAAGTATATAAAAGATCTGAATAAAATACAATAATTCAACAATAATATAGTATAGAGCACAGGATAGTGAGTAACTAATATCAATTAGTTAGTAATTATAATAATGACCATGGATAAAGCATCATTACAATAGTATAAAGTTAGTTATACTACATCAACCTAATGGTGATGACAATATATATGGTCGAAGTAGACAATATAGAAATAAATATTGTAGTAACTGTTCTGTTTTGGTATAAGTCACATATATGCATAATATCAAGTGTGATAGATTAGCTATGTATTAATAGTAAATATATAATTACTAATCAAACTGTGAGACTACTAGTAAAGATAATAATGGAGCATATAAACAAATATAAAGATAATTTGATTTGTCATATCAACATTAGCTATATATAAATATAGGCTGTAATTAATTGTTACGAGTAAGTTACAGAGGATTGATTAACTTGATAGTTTGAGAGACCTATATAAAACACAGATCAGTATAGGAAAAAGCATATTAGTCAAAAATAATAATGAGAAGTTGATTAACAAGTAGTACTAGATTACAATAACGCACAAGTTATTCTAAGCAGACAGGCATATATATAATAAGACACATAAGATAACATTCACTCTAAAGAAAAGTATTTAAGCATATCCATATATGTTAGGAATAGTGAGTACATGAGATGCTTGTCTTACTAGAGAGAAACGAGAGGAAATTATAAAAAATGAAGAAACAAAAGACCCATATTATTTTCAGGAGAAATCGAGGCGTGCTAGCCTGCAAATATATCAGGGATATTATCGAGCGAATACCCAAAAAATATTAATATATATTATACTTATATCACCAGAAAGTACTATAGCCCGAGTAAATATAAAATCCTAAATGTTTTATAGTATAAGATTCCTGAGCGAATCGATAGATAATAATCATTTTAAGTTACAGGTCTAAGAAATAACTAACTATAATTTGCGTACCCATAAAAGTATATATATAGGTACCAAGGATACAAGGTAAAAAAAATAGGAAATACATGAATATCAAAACAGGAGTATTAACAAATTAGCAAGTAGATTAAGATCAGAATCTCAAGTAGATGATAACTAAAATATAATGTCAATTTAAATTCCTTCTGGAATTAGAGTAGGTTATATAAAATATTTGTAATATATAATATTGATACTATATAAGAATATAAAATATGTAATACACCATTAATTGACTTACCGGTTCACAATTTGTTTATAAGGAAGATACAGTTAATAAATAAAATATACTAATAATTTAAGATAGTAGAAACTGTACATAAATTTCCTAGACATATAATGATGGCAACTATCACAAATAAGATTATAAATTGAAGTTAGTATGATTGAACGATAGGAGTGAGGACCCACAGTTATATGTAGAATCCCAGCGTACGGCAACATTACGAATAACCATTGCAGACAAAGACTATGGCACTGCAGACTTAGTTCATAGATTGAAAGGTCAAGTATATGAAATGTAATAGCAAGCATATACCTAATACTACCAAACTTATGCTGTTAAGTAACTTAACCTATACATAGTAACTAAATATATATGGTTAAGTAATAGATCATACATTATATCATTGGATCAACGCTATACTACTGGGAATGAGCAGGCTTTCATAAGTTGGCTGCATCCACGTATTACCTAGTGTACTAGATAAATACTACATAATACTAGGATATAATCTATACTTAACTATAAAGTATACTATATATCTTCGCAGTAGTATATATAAATTAAATGAAAGACTAGTTATAAAAATTGATGAGTGTACAGTCAATTATAAAAATAATAAGTGCATAACCAGTTATAAAAATAAATGTAAAACTAGCAATAAAAATAATGTGTACAGGCAGTTATAGAAAAAATAAGTGTATAACAAGCTATAAAAATAATGTGTTTATTCAGTTAGGAAAATAATGTGTACAACTAGTTATATAAATACAACAAGTTATAAAATTAATAAAGTACAGACAGTTATAAAAATAATGTGCTGAGCCAATTATAAAAATAATAAATTAACAACCAATTATCAAAATAATAAGTGTTCAGCCACTTTGAAAATAACATGTGTTCAACCAGTTATAAAAATAATAAAGGAACAACCAGTCATAAAAATAATAAGTGTTAAGTCAGTTACGAAAATAATAAGTGTTCAGCCAGTTATAAAAATAATAAGTGAACAACCGTTAAAAAATAAAAACAAAAAATAAACAACCAATTATAAAAATGATATTAGTTTAGCTAATTGATATTAAAATGAAATGTAGTAATTTCATTAAAAGTTAAATATTTTTTCCAACTTGAATGAGCAAATAGTAGGAGAACGGAGTGTCCAAAATATATATCTAATAGTCTACATTCAAATGCAAAATGAACATTAGTCCTATTATAAAGTTGAAGAGGAACATTTCTTTTTTTTTTCAATTTGCAGCGAATCTTCTCCAGCAGATGATATTAAACTTAACTCCAGCAAAAAATTATCCTCCTACTTGTAATGGTACATTTTATTACCCATCATCATCTAATAAATGTAAATAATGAACTGCAATATTTCCCAGAAAGAAATATGGATACTTTTGAGTAAAAAATAATTAAATATCCACTAAAACAATAAATAATCTTTTGGTAGCAACACTATTTTCAATTGAATTCTATGTCTACTGTACTAATCTCATCAATGTCCAATATCTTGGTGTTTAAACTACATGACTCAAAATTCTTGCAAAAGTTTCCTTGTCATTCATTTATTTGTGAGGTCGGTTTACTTCGACCTTTAATGCAAGTTAATTACCAATTTTATATCGTTTGATTTTCAGAGGTGAAGAGATAGGTGTTGGAAAAGTAGGTTGCTGTTGAATTCACTAAGAGTATTCTAACTTTAAAATACAAAGCTTAATGGTATAGTTCATTTAATTCAGACATCTTGTTTGGTCATTGAAAAAATCACAGAATATACGGAAAGTCTTCACGATACTCACACAGTTTATCGACTGCACCAGAAACTATATACTAATATATTTAATTATAATATTTATTAATATAATATATAATATTATCATATATATATATAATTATAGGTATAATATATAATATTTATATAGATTTATAATATATATAATTATAATATTAATATATTAATATTATATATTAAATTAGTTAATATTATTTATATATATATATAATATATAATATATATTATATATATTTAATATAATATAATTATAATTATATATAATATAAATTATAATATTAATATATAATATTTATAATATTAAATATTATATATATATATATTATAATTATATATAATATATTATTGATATATATATAATATATACGTAATTAATAATTGAATATAATATATATATATAATTAAATAATTAATATTAATTATAATTAAATTCTATAGTACAAGAGTTATTAACTATCATAAAGTAATATATTAATCTAATGCACTAAATGTAAGTAAGATAATTAAATCGATGGCAACGTCATATCAAATTCAAATTAATTACTATACTCGAATATCTCTAATATAATATAATATTAAATTTCATATTAATGTTATTAATTTACTATAGTAGCATTTATTAAACAGACAAAAATAATGAAAAATATGTCTTTCAATATTAGACCATTGACAGTTCCAATAAAGCTAGATTAATACTTAATACATTAATAAATTAATGTTGTTTTATAAAAATATAAAGAAATAAAAAAAAGAAATAAATATAAAATAATCTAAATAATATTCTAAAAAATATAAAAAAAAAAAAAAATTTATAACAAAATACCGTTAATCTCAATTTAAAATAAAAAAAAAAAAAATATTATACATAATAAAGTGTTACTAAGAGTGCAAGATACTTGGGTATTAGGTGCGAAATACGCTTTGGAAGTGAGCTTTTCACGCAAATAGAACTACTATGGCACGGCTCACCATTACATCACATTAGAGATGAATGTGAAACAATGCGAAATGTTCATGATGTGCCCAATCAACGATCTGTGAAATCGTTGTCGTCCACAACTCAATCAAAAGATGTGCGAATAATTTAAATTTTTAAGTTCCTAGAATTCATAATCTTCTAATGCCCTCGTGAAGGAAACTCTGGTATTCTATGTCAAAATACGCTCTCAGAAAATAATACCCTGTATGGAATGCCTTGGCAATTTAAAATAAAAATAAGATATTTAAAACCATAACTTTAGTCATCTTTTGAAACTCAGCTCAATGGAAGAGTTATATTCCAGCTGAATAGCTTCTACTGTCTCTTCAGAAAAGTAACGGAATCAAAGCTAAAATATAGTTTCTTCTTGTGAGTGAAATGAATTCTTGTGATTTAGCTTTTTTTTCCAATGAAATTGTTTGGAGTGATGAGGTCACATTTATGATAATGAACCCAATTAATCGCCGTAATTTCATATACAATGCAAAAAATAGAAATCTATGTCTACATATAAAGCAGTGTGAGCTTCAGGTGTGTGAGTAAGGTGTGGGTTGTAGAAGTTAAAGGTATATTTTGATTATATATCAGCCATTAAGTTAAGAGAATAATGTTTTATAAATTCTATCTTCAACAGACCATTTTGTTGCCTAATTGATAACATAGTCTATACCTGTAGATTTTAATTTAATGGAAAATTACAATCATTCACTGAGCTTTTCGCAATTCCTCAAAGTTTATCAATTCTATTGCTCTAGTATTAATAAAGCCATGATATTTTATATACTTATATTTCAACTCTGCTTACTTCCTTTATCTCCTAAATAACATTTAACTTTTCTAGTCGTCGAACTCCCAAATGAGTATACTTTACTCTAGGTTTTAATAATATATATAATCAATACAGTCTACTTTTAATAACATTACTTTACTTCTGATCTAAGTGAATACTCAACTACTCTATCATTCATTTTAAGAAAAGTCACTCCACTAATACTACCATATCATTTACTATATAATACACGACTAGGTACCACCTACTACTATACACAGACCCTATCATAACTTCTATTTTGTCATTCCTATATTCTTACGACTCGATCATAATTTCACAAGATCTCACCTCTTATTCTTTGTCCTAATTCTCTCCACTCCAACTTAACTAAATTATCACATTACTCAGATTGTACTTCCAGCTGTCAGGGACAACACCTTGCCAATAAATTTATCTTCAGTTTGTCTGCATTACAACAGATAGTGTTCAACCTAGGTAAATTAGGGGCTGATATACAAGTCTTTAAAATTTGGGATTTATTTTTTAATCTTTATTTTACCAATTCCACCCACTATGGTAATACAGATATAGACTCCCTTGGTATTATAAATCACATTAGTAATTTATAGAATCTAATTATATAATGATTATAATTAATTAAATTAATATATAATAATATAAATATCATATATTAATATCATATAATTAATATTATATGAATATTAATTTAATATTTAATATATATATATATATATTATATATATATATATAATATTAAAATAGTTAATAATATTATATTATATTAATATTAATATTATATTATATATTATATATTATATTATTATAATATTATAATATATATTAAGTAGTAATATAATCGTATATAGATATTAAAATGATAGTATAAATATATAAATATATATATATATATATTAGTATACATATATATATATAGATATATATACTATATATAATAATATATCTATAATATTATATATTATATACATAACATAATATCATAATATATATAGTATATAATATATATAAACTATATTATATATATATATATATATAATATAATATTAATATAGTTATTAATATTTTTGATACAGACAAATACTAGATATATAATATTATATATATATATATCATATATATATATATATTATATATAAGATATAATATATATATTATAGATTATTATACTATGATAATATGAAGTTGATATAATAATATATACTAATATATAATATAATATATATATATATATATATTAACTATAATATATAATATAATATTATATATATATCAAATATATATATTATTTATATATAGTATATATATATTATATAATATATATAATGAATATTTATATATATTCATATATATATATATAGTATATATACATATATATATAAATATATTAGTATATAATATATATATATAATGGAAGATATCTAGTCATATTTGTATGGCTATATTTGTATAAAATTATAAGTTTATGGAAGGAGTTAAAGTAGGGAGGTATATACTATATATCTGTATATCATATAGATAGTATATATAATATCATTATTATATATAAATATATATTATATTATTATTATATATAATAATAAATATAATATATATACATAGTATATATACTATATATATATATTAATATATATACTATAATATATATTACATAATATATATATATAATATATATATAGTATAATGATATAATATGATATATATATATAATTATATAATAGTAATATATAATATTATATATATACTATATATATAAATATATATACTATCTCTTATATATAATATATATATATA
>JABUQX010119977.1:0-15000 GCA_015478945.1 Trachelipus rathkii | reverse complement strand
AGACTGCTAGAAATTCACGGTTGAAAGCTGAGTATTTTCGTTACTCCTCTGATAGCTTTTTGCTGAAGAAATCTATAGGTACTCGCATTCATCTTATGAAGAGCTGCTCCTATGGAAGTCTGGCTGCTAATTCTGATAAGTATAAGATGGGTAACATCTGGCAAAGAAAATGAAGAATTGTGACGTTTTCTATTTGATTCTTGATTTTAATGAAGGATTCTTCTTCTCCTCTGGTCCACGTAAGGGACGTACCTTTTGGATGGTGTATTGCTTTTTCTGATAAAAGAAAGACAAATTTTGTAAGACAAGGAATGAAATGGCGATAGTATCCTATCATTCCCAAGAATCTTCTAAGAGCTGCTAAATCTCGAGGAAGAGGGTACTTGGAAATTTCTGACGTTTTTCTGAAGGAGGGGAAATTCCATCTGAAGACATATGATATCCCAAATAGTTGAGAGATCACTTGAAAAATTCTCATTTTCCTAAGGAGATTTTGAAAGATTTTCCTGAAGAAGCTTGAAAGCTGCCCTGAAATGTTATTTATGTTGTTCATCTAGATAGGCGTAAATAAATGGAAGATATCAAAAATAGAGTCCTTTAGGCGTTGAAATGTAGGGACAGCATTTTTGAAACCAAACGGCAAAGAAACGTATTCAAACAGGCCGAAAGGAGTTGTAATGGCTGTCTTTTCGATGTCCTCAAGTCGTACTAATTTGTAATCTTGGTATGTGTGCCTCCTTAATAGTTATTTTTGCTGAAAAGATAGTGCATCAATGGTAGACGTTGTGAGAGACTTTGAATGTGAGGAAGTGAATATCCAGCCCTTTTATCAATGGCATTCAAGGATATGAAAGTCAAGTTAATGGGTGAAGCTAACAAAGGAAACTCCTGAAGCAAAGATGAGATGTGAGATGTCCTCAATTTGGATAGCGATGGATTTTAAGGAAGGAAACTTCTGCGGAAGAGAATTGAAGAGGTGCTATAAGAGACATATTCGTGTCTTGCAGAGTTTTATTCCCACAATTGATGATTAAATTGTAATGATATAGAAAATCCAGACCCATATTGGCATTGCATATATGCGGCTACAAATGAAATCCATTAAGTTTCAGACCGAATGACTTCTGCTGTTACATAAGTTGCTATACCACAATGACCCTGGGAGGCGACCATTGCAGGAAACACATTAGACATCTAGTTGCAAATTAGGCGACATATTGTTACCATTGAAGAGGGTAGCCTCGAGACGGAGCGCCTGCTGTCAGTAAAGAAGGGAGTATCTGCGCCGAAATATTGTACTGTCTGTAAGTTAGTTGCAACTGATAAATAGAACGCAGCAATCCAGCCTTCTTAACTTCCAGTTTCTTGTCCGCGCAGAGATGAACTCTAGAAGAGGACGATACGTAGGCTGCAACCTTAACATACGAGTTATAGGCAACTTGCGCCATGGCCTGCAGTCTTGCCTTTTTGGTGAAGTAATATGTTTAGCTCTGCGACGTGGGGTCTTTGATTCTGTTATTTAGACGACAATCCCGGATGTATTCTGTAGATTGATAATCTGCTGTTGTTGTTGGTGTTGTTGTAGTCTGCAAATTAGTTTAGCTTGTTAGTCGTTGTGTGGGACACTCAGCAACCATACCAAGGAGCGACGATACAAAACCAACTAGATACGTATTATTTCTTTAAAATTGCCTCAAAGACTAAGTGCGTTTGCAGCAAGCCATCAGTGTCGAATGTTTTGTTTGAAAACTCTTCAAAAAACTGCCATGTCGTATGAGTTTTCTCAATTTTCAATTTGTGTTCATTCAGAGCTTTCTCGCAGATGAATAGCAAGCTTTCCACTGGAAACTCGTTTACGGCATAAAATTCATTAATAATTCAGTCTTGCTTTTCTCGTAGTATGAGTAATAATACTGCTATCTTCAGCGGAAGTGCACGACATTGACGCATCAAAGTCCTGAGATAGGAATACATCCGCGAACAATCTCGTTGGGGCTGGAGAGAGCGTGGAAACCACACGCGTCTTTAACTACCGACGGTCTTACTATTGATAAGGTAACTGTGCCACTAAGGCTCTGAATCTAGGTTTAGAGCGGATGATTCAGGACAAACATCGGGATGATTTAATCCTGTGGATCCCGCGGATGGTCTCACCATTCTTCTGTCAGAAGGGCCCAATAACACACCATATTTAGGATGCACCCCGATATTCTGAAAAGATATTCGATAATCGAATATCGATATTTAAAAAAATACTCATAAGGAAATTAGATGTGCAATGGAAGAAAAATATTCGATATATCTAATATTTTCGATTATATTATAATCCGATTATAATTATTATATTATATCAAATATATTATTATAATTTAATATTAATTATATATAATTATACTGTAGTATATATATATGATATAATTAAATATATATATATTTATAATAATTAATAAGTATATTATATATTATATATATATATATAATATACTTATATATAATTAATATATTATCCTCAGATAGCTACGCACATAGTTAAAAAACAACGATACCTACACTAGAATTTAATAGATTTTTGAAGACCGACAAAAATATTTCAGTTTATGAAAGGTGGATCAAGCATAACGTTAAAACTAACAAAATTAAAAAAATTAAAAACACAAAGTTTTAAGGAAAGTTCGATGTTTTTTATTTTACAACGCAGAAATGGTATGTACATATTTAATTTTGAGTATTAGGACAGAAACAGTTGTCGCTATTTTAAAGGTGTTACGGCTTTATTACTAAAGAGAGAAGAGAGAGAGAGAGAGAGAACGAAAGAAAGAGAGAGAGAGAAGAGAGCGAGAGAGAGAGAGAGAAGAGAGGAGGGAGAGCGAAAGAGAGAGAGAGAGAGGAGAGAGATGAGAAGAGAATGAGAGAGAGAGAGAAGAGAGAGAGAGAAGAAGAGAGAGACGAGAGAGAGACGAGAGAGAGAAGAGAGGCTTTAAATTTATAAATATGAAGCAGACCGTATGTACAGAAGAAAAAAGTGGTAGAAAATGGAAAAAGTCTTCACTCTTCAGTCTTCTCAGCTTTCAATATTCCAACTCCAAAGAGGTTGAAGACTAAGTTGTGCTAGATAAGCGTTTCGATGTTGATTTCTTGAGAACTAGAGTTCTTTTATTATTCACTCTCTTTAAAGTGCTTTACTAAATTAAAATAAGAAAAAATCTCGTCTTACACTAAGAATACAACAAATACAATCATAAAATCACTTTTTTTCGTATTAAAAAAATGAAATATTAATTATATAGTATTAGTTGAAGCTGAGGAATCTCAAACATATTTATTTAAAGTACAAATAAATATTGATTCTAAAACAACGAATATAATTTAAATTAAGATTGGTAGACAACTGATACTTGGACGCCTCTGGAAACATTTAATTTTATTAATAAAATCCATTAAATTTTTAAAATATAATAAATGAGAATAATATTTAAGAAGTTCGAACACTTGAATGCCAGACGAGCTTATCATTAAGAAAAAGCCATGTAGCTGAAATGTACCCTCAAATACTATTCTTTTCGTAATAAGCTATTATAAAATCGTTAAATTAGTAAATCACACTATTTAAGAAACCTCTCCATTCCCTACCACACCTCAACTAGTCCGTACTCGTATGTTAACTGTTTAAACCAATTCACAGGAGTCCTGTATCCCCTTTAAGTAGCATTCTTTGCATATGATTAATACCTCGATTCCCACACTGACAACTGACGACACACTCCACAGAAGCTACACGTAAATCCAGATCAGGCGGTTCCCGACTGGACTGCAAAGTCTTAACAATTCTCAGAATAAATAAATAAAATTATAAAATATTCTCATGAAAAAAGACAATTGAATCTAGACCTCTCCCTAACTTTAATTCCTTCCCTTTATTCAATGTAACAAATTTAATTAATCTATTTAATTAATATATATTATATTATATATATAATATATAATTTATATATATATATATATATATATATATATATATATATATAATAATATATAGTTATATTATATAATACATTATATATAATATATATATATATATACTATTAATATATATAATATTTACACACAAGCCCAATCACTTATTCAATCTAATCACCTAAAAAACTAACTGCATTGAATATGATCGGAAAGTCAATCTATTCTTTCATCATGAAAACATTTGTTTAACAAACGATACTGTTCGATCTGACGAGAACTGACGTCGCTTTACAGAAGATTATTTCATATTTCATTGCTAACATTAACATAGCAGAGAAAGCATTTTTTACTATCATTCCAAAATTTTATTGGGTCGCAATATCCACTTGATCACTGAATAGTGATTAGTGAATACTCAGAAGACAATTTGACTATGTGGTATGTGTCATGGTACCCGAAAAGACGAAAAATCTAAAACCCCAATTTTTTTCGTTTATTCTCTCTACACTCATGGTGGAACAACGAAGAACGGAAATAATTATTTTTTTTTTTTTGAAAAGAATATCGGTTTTCGATATTAAGAAAAAATATCGTAATATCGATATATAGCCTAAGAAAATATCGCCCAAAAATATTGATATATCGAGCCAAAAATATCGATATTTCAATATATCGATATTTTTTGGCCATCCCTACCATGATTTATAGTGTGTATAGTCAACCATAAAACATATTACGTTTTCTTTAGCCAACTATTCAAAGAAAATATGCTTATAGGGTAAACATTTTTTATTTATTTACTTGGAATTATTCATAATTGAAAATATATGTTTATTATTATTTTGCTATGGTAATGTAATACTGAATAATGTAATCTTTGTTATTTTAGCATTCTGTATAAATTATTTGCGAAAATATGTTGTTTCTAATGAAATTTGTATGCACAAACAATCTATGATTTGGAGCACATACACACACACACACACTCTTCGCTCTCTTTTGCCGGAAGCATAAAATGCATTGTAACTCGTATTAAAAAAATTTTCCGTCATAATATGTAATAAATTGTGTAAATTGTAGAATAATATTGTATTTTGCAGCATTTTATATCATATTTCGGTATATTGTTTGATTAATAGCTTTTATATTGGGTGATTTGATTATTCGATTTGATTATTCGTAGGTGTACAAGAGACTCAGGTATAATAAAATTCTAATAAAAATAATAAATTGATTATTGTGCTTAACTTTAGGTCAGCGTAAGCTTTTCTTATAACTGAAGAGATTGTTTTAATAAAAGTAATATCAGCACCAAAGCTTAGTTTTATTCCGTACCTATAAAAATAAGTTTTTAAAAAGGCCCGGGTTATAAATACATGGATGACGGTTTATTAGCCTCGAAGTACCAATCAAAGCGTCTCATATAGCTTATTGTATTTGGAGACGAAGTAGGCTTCGGCAGAGAAAGATATATACCGAGTACACTTGTAGATACTTAGATCCCCCAACGTATAAACGAAGTCTCATTCGAGGGGCTATCAAAAGAACATCATCATTACTAACTGTGCAGTGGTGGAATACAAAAAAAAACTTTAATTGCAACTTGCGAAGTGGAGGAGAAAAGAAATAACTCTCCCAGCACTCCTACCAATTTATATATATATATATATATATATATATATATATATATAGTATATATAATATACTATATATAGTTATATATATCATAGAGTATACTATTATATATAATTACGATATATATAATATATATAATATTATAAATAAATTAAATATATAGCTATATACTTATATTTATATTATAGCACTATATATAATATATAGAGTATACTATTATATATAAGTATTTCTAAGTAATATAATACATATATATATAGTACATATATATATATATATTATATATATATATTATACTATATAGTACATACTATTATTATATCAACTAATAATTATTATTATATAGTATATATATATATATATATATATTATATAGTATATATATTATATATATATATAAATTAAATAATTAATATATATATATATATATATATATATATATTATATATATATATATATATATATAATATATATATATATCAACTATTATATATAATACTATATATATTATAGTATATATATAATAGTATATCTCTCTACTATTTGATATTATATATAGTATATAGCTATATATATATATATATATATATATTATATATATGCATAACTTTATATATGATATTATATATACGAATATCACCTCAAAATCACACCACTTACTCATTCAGTGCACGTGAGGTGTGCCACTATTCGACATACCTCGACGGGCCTAGGAACGATCCCAGTATATATTGTCTTACAACTTTAAGAGCTCTTTCCATACCTCTCTCATGTTATCCATTTATATATAATATATACTATATTCAGTATTTAAAATAGTTATCAATATAAAAAAAAATAAATAATAAAAAAAAAAAATAAATAAAATATAAAATAAAATATATATAATAAAATATATATTTAATAAAATAAATATAAAAAAATATATGTATCTAATATATAAAATATATCTGGTTTACTTATATATAAATGTATCATTGGTAGAAGTATATTATAGTAGGATAAAATAGATAAAATTAAATTATATATAAAAATATAATAATAATAAAATTATTATAAAAATATATATATATTTAGATATTATTATATAATAATACTCTTAATCTTATATATATATATAATTATTATTAATTATAATATATTATATTATTATATAGTATCACTTAAGCTATATATATATATACAACTCATTGTTATAAAACATACTCAATTAATAAAATATTAATATATATGTATTACTATTTATAATATTTATATTAATATTAATATTATATAATTTAATACAATAGTCAACTAATTAAATTATTTAATACTTATAAATTATATATAACATTACCCTTCTAAATTCTGAAATGTTTTGTAATTTTTTAATAATGTTGATAGCTTAAGGTAGTATATATATGCATAATAATAATATTATTTTGTCATATGGTCGGTATTGAATTAATTAGGAGATATTACTTCAAATATGTAGGGGTAACACTGCTGCTTTTTATATTAATAAAGTTGCTCATTTTTATGTTTTGCAATATATAAAGTATCCAATACTACTTAATACTTAATAATTACTTCTTTAATCCTCAGTCTTTGGTAGAAGTTTTTATTTACTTGACATGTTCTATAAATTTATTCTTCTGGTACTTCTTTATTCATATATTAGATTGAAGAATTTCAATTTCTAGTTATTCCACCTTAATAGTTCCCTTGTGAAAAAATTAATAAAGCTCTTGAATTAAAAGATTATAGCGTTGACTAAGTGTTCTTCAATTTCTCCCTATTTTTTGAATTTGAATAGGTCAAATTCTATAAATATTACTTTGACTTTTATTTTCTATCAATTTACATTTGCAAATCAGTTTTGTTGCTTTTCAGTAGCCTTGTTTTTAGTTTCCATATGCAATATGAGGTACTATATTGCTTATCAGGTATTTCCCTATAATTAACAGTTTTTTCTATAATATTCGGCTTTTTTCTGTAGCCTTTATATATTATTCTATTTTGCAGTATAGGTCCTTTATTTTTTATTATGCTACCCTACCTTCTTATTTGTGATTTTTAAAAAACATGACTTTGTTAATCAAATTATAATTTGCAACTTTTATTGTTTGTGTTCTACTTTCTTTATTATTTTGGTAAATTTTTGTAACCATAGTTGAGTTCATATAGTAATGAATTTCTTTAATCCTCTAAATTTCCTATTTTATTTAATTATTATTATATTTTTTTTGTTTCTTATATTTTAAAATGCCAAAATAATAACATAATGAATGAATGTATTGCTTAAGAATTTAATGTATTTCTTTGTAATTATTCTTAGTTTTTCATCTTTAGTGAGTGAAGTTATACAATTTCTGGTGGTATTCACTTCTTTGTATATAATTCACTATGCACTTTCTCTCGCATAAGTAAATTAATATTTTTATTATTGTGTCTTTTTCCAAAAATTGTTGTGATGTATATATAGTATATTTAAATATGAGTATCTTTAGTCTTTTATATTTTATTTCCACAATCTACTTATATTACTCACCTTCTGTTTGAGTCATATATCTTTAGTAAAACTTTAGTTACTATAATTTTTCCTTATAAATTATCCAACATATTTCTGTATAGTGGTTTTTGAAGTTCGATATCTATAGTTAAAAGGTAATCTAACATCAAAAGCTTTGGAGAATCAAGGGCTCCTGCACTCAGAATTACTTCTTTTTTTGCATAATAAAGGTACAAATATTCTTGTATCCATATCTTTTCTCACCAATAACAATAAATCAGCAAGATATACTGAACTTTGTTATTATCCATCTTTTATATATAAGTAAGCAATCTTTGTTCTGAAATAATCCTGGAAAGGGAAAAGTTATTATAATATTACCTCTTTAAAGAGTTAGTAGATGCATTTTGGTGTCAAATGCTTCTTATAAGTTTTCTAATAATCATTTCGAAAAATTCTGTTATTGGTATATTATCTATTATTTATAATTGAATTTACTAAATACTCACAGAACAATAATAAGTGTTTATCAAGTTTTATCATACTGTCAACCTTTATTGGCTTATATGTGATTTTATTCTTAGAGGTAAGTATAAGCTTTAGTATAATATATTTCTTACATTTTCTAATTATGTCTCTCCAAATATGACCTCTACATTTATTGAGAAACATGATAGTAGGTTGCATAAATATCCACCTTAGTATATTTTCGTTTTTTATTGACTCTAGACTATTACCAAATTTTACTTGCTATTACTATTTCCAATTTTTGTAACTTTAAGATCCTTATTTTAAATTCCTTTTGTTAAGCTTTATCACAAAGTTCTCAAATCCCTAAATTATCTGATCGGATCAATTTTACATTGTTTATCCAACTATATCTTTTATAAAATCTTCTTTACCTAACCTCCTAATTTGATTATAAAAGCATCTATAAAGTATCTAATATAGAAATATAACATCTCTAATGTTATAGCTCATCTGCTATTAAACATCTAGGTAGAAATTATTATAATTCCATATTCTTTTTCTCTTACCTTGCCCTGCTTTATCCCCTTTACTACAATGAAAAGGGCCAATAAAGCCATCTATTACTTACCATAATTCATGATGAATGGTGGTATTATATCACTAATAGTATCTCTTAATCTCTTTCTATTGGGCATAAATTAATCTCTTTATATATATCACCATTTCAACTGCTGATAATTGGCCTATATGTATGTGGAGCTTGCCTATACATTATGTATAGCAAATTCTTTTTTTTAAAATAATTACTTTATATATATAAATTAATTACTACTATGCCCAAGATATATTAGATTACTTCTCTCTCCTTAAATAAGCATTTTTAAAAATAACTTTATGAAATATATATCTAACTGTTTGTGTTCTTTGTTTATAAAATGTTGCTTTTAATTCCTTAATTGTATAATGTCTCATATTAACATTATTGATAACATTGACTATTTATGTCACAAAAATATAAGATATAATTGATAGATGTTTTTTAAAATCAAATGCATTACATCATCATTTATCATGATTATTTTATGCTCCTATTTACCATACCTAAATAACTCTCCATATTAATTAATTCTCATTTATCAACATCTTAAAAGATGCGTTGGGAATTTTCATTACGCCATAATGCTATTGTACTACTTTTTTTGACTCCAATAAAGCTTCTTTATTCTTTTATTGTATATTATTATTGTATTGTATATTTAATCATGAAATTCTTATTTTGTACATAATTTTTGTTATAAAATAGCCTTTATCTATTATGCTATGTTTAAATTTTTCATTGTAGATTGTCATAGCCACCTTATCCAAGGTCTATTTATTGCTAAATTATTTGATTTAATATCTCTATATAAAATCTCAAATTTATGACTAACTTAATAGTTTTTATATTTCATCTCAATCTGAGGACAGAATGTTATGGAGTCATATTGTCTGTTGAACTTTTTATATATGTGAGAGTAGTATATTATATATATATCGGTGGCTATATATATTAATTGCAAATAACCACTTTTTATTTAATAATTATTCTTTATTTATTTCATCATCTAAATTTATATTTATCTTATATATTTTATGTACTCAGCTTCATTATTGAAGCTCTTATATGTGTACTTTGCTACAAAATATAATAAATCTATATGGAACCTCAGTGCTCCATTTTAACGTAGAGTTTATTATGATTCAAAAACTCTTTAAAAAATTAACAGTTATCCTCCTTTACTTCTTATATATATATGCCCATATATTTTATAGTTACCAGTTGTGGGTACAATAATTTTCCATTTTTATGGCTATAAATATATCTATGAGGTTTGTGAACTTATACGAATGCGTTAACGGTCGCCTTTCAGACTCCTTTTTGATTTTATTTATATACTTGATATAATAATTAATTCAGTTTTTCTTATACTTATTCTGGTTTTTAAATCAATATTTTTTTCATAACCATGTTATCAGTTTCAACATTTCATCTATATTCTTATTACTTTCAAAAATTTTGTGTGGTTGTTAACTGGCTGCGCTCTAAGATTTGGTGTCTGCACTCAATTCTAGTTTCTTGGGTATTAGTTAACATCAAATTTTTTTATTTATAATGGTATTTATCAAATGTTTTTTAGTATTAGTTTCCGTGCAAGTATTTTCATCATTACATCCAATGAAACCTGGTATATATGCTTACTGCAGCATATGGCGGTATCTATGCAACATTATCTGTGCTATTAAAATATAGAACCTAATTCTACCCTTTTTTATACTTTAGACAATTTGGGGGTGGGCCCTAAGGATGTATGGTCAAACGCGCTTGAAAAAATCATTTAGGCTGATGTACACACTTAACCATTTTATGTAGATCTTTTTTTTTATGTCTGACGGTGTAATAGAGGATATCATTCATGCCCAGTTTTAACTTTCCCTATCGCATATAAGAGATTTGGGAGAATATTCTTGTGTTAGCTACTTAGTAGCACTGGGCCTAATTAAATCCTAGTGGGAGATCTTATCACATATAGAGAAAAAAAATGCAAGCCTGCTGGAGTATACTTTCCATTTTAATGACAACACAACATACCTATATTGGCCTAGACTTTCATATTAATTCTTTTCGCGTGGTGGTATTAATATAGAAGAGGTGAAAAGGGTCCCAACTTAAGCCTAAATACTTTTTATGTTGTGGTTTGAAGGCAAATTATATCGGAAGTAAAAATAAGATCTCTAGTCACCTTTTTAATATAGTCTTGTTTATGCAATTTTTTCTAAAAATTTTCTTTGAGTACTAGCTAATAATTTAGTAATTAAAACCAATAAATTTTTTAGAATTTCTATTTAAATACTTCTTTTATTATAAAACTGCGTACAGCCTTCATTTTCTGTGATTTCACAGACTTTAAAATCGCTCATACTGTAATCAGAAAATTTCTAAGTATGCAGTTATCTTTGGCTAGATTACTGAATTTTCCTGCTTCAATTACATTGTAGTTTGCTTTTCAAGACCATAATTTGGCAATTGAAGGGAAGCTCACACTTCAAAATATATGACCTTATAACCCTGGTATTCTTCTGGGGAGTTTAGTTTTTATCTAATACTATTTGGCGCAACCATAAGAAGCGCTGATAATCTTTATCTTTGTCAAGTACCTGTAATTGATAAAACATCTTCTCTATATCTGCTATGAAAGCATATTTCTCTATTCTGAACCTTTTAAAAGGATGCCTTGTAGGTTAGAAATATAGTCTGCCCTTGTTGAGTAAACATTATATTAAAGGAGAATACCATTGGTTATGGCGAGTCTGGCCATTGAAAATTACTTACTCTCAATTTTTCGTTTATAGGATGAATACACTATCGTGAGGATTGAAGAGGCTGTGGTTTAGAATAGAAAGACGGAAACTATCGCATGTTTAATAATTCATGTTTCTCAATTTTTCTGCAAATTTTTAAATTTACGGCTTTTAACAACACAGGACACTTTATTACTAAAATGTATCTACCTGTTTTAAAAATTTACTTTTTAATGAGAACAGTCTTGTTAATGCTTGATGTCCAATGTTACCCCAAGAATTTGGAGTGTTTTGTTTATTGGGATAAATTTTAGTAGCTTCTTTTTAAATATTAGGGTAAACCAACTTGAAATGTTTTAACCATGGTATATAATGCTCTTCATAGCTTGTTTGTAATGTATTTTAACGCAGGAGAACCGACACACTGATTAGTTTCTCCACTTTCAATACTTTCTACACTTTCACAGAGCCTTGATCTGCGAGAGCATATATATTCTGGTATTCAAGGAAATAAACTCCCTCTTGCAGCAGTAGTATTTCAAGCAAATTATCATTTCTTCTTGTTGTATTTTGGGTCTTATTGACACATTAAACTCATGAAAGTGGTATAGGTATGATATCAGTAAGATTACATCTCGGGTCGAACTGTGTAAAGCCCATCCAAAATGAATATTTAAACTGCAAAGGGATATGTTTTATTATATGAACCTCTCATACTTCTATTTGGTTTTAACCACAATTTTTTTTGTTCATCCCTATTAATAATCCAATTTTTGATTCAATGAAGTTGAAGGGCACACATGATTCAAGTTTTCTAATCCATTTATATCTTTTTTATAGATGGAGATTCTTGTATTTTTAAAGTGCCATTTTGTACTTTTGTGCAAGTATATATTATTTATGGTTTCAGATGTCATATTCTCATATCCATAAATTTTCTAAGTTATTTTTAAAAATATATGTTTTTATTTTGATTGTGCTCGTCCATTACATTGTAGTTATATCCAAATATATCTTTATGAGGGTGTTGCATATATGAACATACCTAGTTTCTGCAGCTAAATATTTTTAAATCCATAAAACATGCTGATTAGAGAATAAAATGTATACTAAACCGGCATGATAAAATTACTATGAGAGAATCACTATAATCTGGTAACCTTTAAAGCTTATAATTATATAACTAAGAGATAACTGCAAGAAAGAGGTAAAAATAGAAACAATTTTTAAAATTAACATTTAACTTATTGTACTGAGAAAGTTTATTGCTTCTTATAATATTTATACTTACCTGGATTTTCATTTTGATACTATACTTTCTATAATTTATACTTTTCATAAATTCACAGATGAGTTAGCTAGCTGCGTTATGATGTAAGAAGTTATTAATAATAGTTTGAACAATATCTTAAATGCTCTCATTCTAGGCACTATAAATGACATTTTCTCTATGCATAAATGGTTAAAAATTGTTGCATTATATACATTTTTCAGCAATTTTTCTTAGGTCAGGTCTTTTACAATTTACTTAAACTAAAATGTATATTTTGTATCTGAAAGGCACTTAAAGCATTAATTTATTATGGCTTTTAAATGAAACTTACTAGTTTATTCAATTCTTAGGCTAATTGTTTTTCATAGGATTTTTTACATTTAAGTACTACTATGATAGACGACTTTATTTTAACCCAAAAAATTGCAAAAACTAGGAGAGAATTATATATTGATATAATTTTTTACTTACTGTATAATTGTGAATTAAAAACCATAAATTTCTTTTTTATTTTACATTATTATTATATCCAAGTATTATAAATTAATTATATGTATACTGGATACTGAACTTCATCAAAAAACATATAATTAATATAGTATTCTTTCCTCACTGCTACTGTAAAGTTGATTATACCTCCTCTATGTTATTCACACTTTGTTTAGATTCCTGGATAGAGAGTTGTTTGAGGATTTTGATAAACCTCACTGCCAGAGGTATTCTCACGAAAACAATCAAAGGGTGAATATATATTACAACACTCCGTGTAAGAAATAATTACTATAAGCATTCTTTTATTCAAACAATAATAACTTTTGTTATAAAATGATAAGACTAATGCAATAATACCATTAATGCTCTCATAAACACTATATCCAATAACAATAACATTAATCAAAACTATAATAATAATACAATCCATAACTTAAAATAATTCACGTTGTATTGTTAAGGAGAAGATATCCTTACAGGAATTAATTAAACGCTAGATCATTCTATGAAATAGGCTCACCAAGCATTTTAGAATCAAATTCATCATGGAGTGAATATAAATTTTCTTTCACATTGCATTAATTAGTAAATAACAAATAAAAAACAGATAAAAGAAAATCTGCCAGAAGAGCGATTCAACACTATTAGATCCTATTCTTGATTCATGTCACGAAGTTCTGTCATATAACGATGCATACTTTTAAAATATGCTCGAATTGTGCAATAATGAACTTGTTCAAATTTTCAGTGTGTTTCTCTAGTTGTGTGCGTACTCCCTTTTTTATATATAACTTAATTTTTCAATGCTGTAAATGTGCATAACAACTTCTTACTATTGTTTTTATACTGGCCTTTGTACTACATTCTGTTTAATTGAATTATGGGCACACCTCTAAAATAGAGGAATAATTTGTTCATTTCAAGTAATGCTCTCACATTCCTTCTATAAATTAGTATTCTTTTAGAAAAAAAACTTAGCAGTAAAAATCTTTGATAAATTAAGTTGAGGAGGATCACGTTAGATTAAAATAATTTCAGACGCTATACACATGTTGGAGAAAGAGAACATTAATAAAAATAAATAGAGCGCACACTACCTACATTCAACTTTTTAGGGTTTTTTAAAAATTTCATTACATTAAATTTTTAATTCCATGATTAATTATAATATTCGATAGTGTGAGGATATAAAATGTTAAATATGGTACTATTATTTTTGATTTGACATGAGTTTTACGAGGAATAAGTGTTTTCGCGTTATGAAACTGAAGTAAATATAGGACGTGTTCGCGTGAGAATATTTTTTTGTTCTCAAATTATATTTTTTTATTAAGACTTTTTT
>JABUQX010119976.1:32500-40610 GCA_015478945.1 Trachelipus rathkii | reverse complement strand
CGATCGTAGGTGATTTTTTAAATTAGTGGTGCTTCTTCCTTTGCGAATTGCTAGAATAGGTTTTATTTCACATTTTGCATTTAACAAATTCATTTGATTCTTTCAAGAAAAACTACCAACACACGCTCTTTTTTCTATCCGTAACGCTCATTTTTTTTCTCCTGTGGGAAAACGCTAAGTAATGCAAAGTTTTCGATTTATTACGGAAATATTTTTCTATTAATTAAGATATTTGTAATCTTGTGAAAAAAAAATCTGAAGATATTATATTACGTACTCTAAGGCTAAGGCATAAGAGAGTATTTTTAAAAAGATAACTTTCTGACAACCCGCAGTTGCGGTTCTGAAGACCAGTGACAACCGCGGTTGCGGTTGCGGTTGCAGTTGCGATTGTATAGACCAATGAAACCGCAGTTGCGGTTGCGGTTGTCAAAATATGTGCGGTTGCTCCGCATTTGTGGTTGCGGTTATTCGATCCATCACTACTATATATATTATATATATATATAATTTATAAATATATATATAGATATATATATATATATATATATATATATATATATATATATATATATATATATATAATATATATAGATATATATAAATATTATATATATATATATATATAGTATATATATATATATATATATTATAAATATAATATATATATATATATATTATATATTATATTATATATATATATATATATTTCTTTGCCAGGATGCTAATGCAGGGCTCGGAGAGGTCATGATCGCCGTAGACGACCTTTCTATCTTGATGAATCGTATGGGTACATGGGAATGTCAGAGGAATAAATTTTGAGGAGAAGAGGGAGAGAGTGATGGATGTATTTAGAAAGGGCCAAAGTTGATTTGCTCGCTGTGACTGAAACAAGATGGAAAGGAAACGAAGAAGTTGAGTGTGTAGTGAAATGTGTGTGTGCTGGTGTGGAAATGATGAGAGAGGAAGAGAAGGAGTTGCAATTTTGATGAGGACCTGTGGTACGAAAGCTATGGTAGATTTGAGTGTGTAAGTCTAGAATTCTAAGGTTAAATTTAACTGTTTGAAAAGGTTCAAGGTATGCGTGATTGTGACGTACTGGTCCATCTGAGGGAAACGTTGGAGAGAGTACGATTTTTTTGGATAATCTGAATGATGTTCTGGATGGGGTGGGAGTACGAGAGCTTCAGATTGATAGTTTGGGCGGACCTGAATGGTGGATAGGTGTCAAAAAAAGGGATGTGTATAACAGGTTGGTTTTGGGGTGGCGGGAGAAAATAAGAATGGTAGGAAAGGTGATTGATTTCTGTGAGAAGAGAGGGGTATGTGTGTAAGTAATACTTTCTTTTAACACAAGAGTTATCCATAAGAATACTAGAGTTGGTGTAGGTTGAGATGGTTTCGAAGTGAAAAGTATGATTGAATTTTAGTGTTGGTTGAAGAAAGAGGATGTGAAGTATGTGGGGATGTTAAACAGTTAGTGGGTTTTTTAGGAATGGGATTATCGGATCAATTATGTTGTTCTATGTAAAATTAAGTTAGTGGGGCTTGGATGGAGAAGAGGAAGGGGATACGAAAGGAAGTAGGTAAAATTAAGAGTGAGAAGGTAAGTGAGCAAAACAATAAGGATAAGTATGTAAGAGCGCTCGCTAGTAAAACGGTTTGAATGTGAACAAGTTGATACTAAACACAATTCTGGGGGCAAATGAAGGAAGCAAATGTGTTAGTAGTGCAAAGGAAGTATGTGGATGTGCTGCTAAATTAGGAAGTAAGAATGTTAACAGTGAATGTTGGAATGAAGAGGTGATGAAAGCGTTAAAGGTAAAAAAGAAGAGTGGTTGAATGTACTAAAAGCAAATGATTAAGTTTCAAAGGAAAGATGCTTGGAATTATGTAAGGGAAGAAAAAGAAATACTAAAAGGTGTATTACGTAGGCAGGAAAACAAGAGAGTAAATGAACAGGTTTGGAAGGAGGAGAATGGGCGACTTAACAGGATAGGAAGCGTCTTTCTGGAAGGAAAGCGCGAAAGGTTAAGAATGAGAATAAATGGAATCTGCTTAGAATAAATGAATAGGGATGTTGCTTTTGTAACTGATGAAAATGGGTGTGAGAGGAGTGTGGAAAAAACACTTCGAAAATCTGCACAATTATTAACAGTAAGGAAAGAGGTGATAGTGAATGTGGTGTGGTTTGATGGTGCAAGAAGGAATAGGTATTTTGGGATTGAGGTTATTAGTAAGGAGGGGGTATGGATAGAGTGAAAAAGTTGAAGAAGCGGAATCTGCAGGTATAGATAAATTACTGGTGAAATGATCAAGAAGGGAGGCGAGATGGTGATTGATTTGGATTTTGGAAGTTGTTGTAATAAAGCGTTTATAGAGGGTATAGTTCAAAGGGATGAGAGAGCGGTAATAGTACCTTATATAAGGGTTAAGGGAGATAAGGGGAACTGTAGAAATATAGGGGAATAAGTTTATTTAGTGGTGTAGGGAAGGTATATGCTGGTATTTTTGGTCGAAAGAGTGCGTCGAGTGACTGAAGGACTGATGGTGAAGAACAAGGTGCGTTAGGAGCGGTAGAGGATGTGTGGATCAAATCTTACAATTTGAAACAAATGATTGAGAAAAATGGAGGGGAGAAGAAGGAATAAATTGTATTTTTAGGGTTTATGAATTTGCAAAAACAGGCGTAGATAGAGTTAATAAGAGAAGGTTATTGGCAGGTGTTAGTTGATAAATGGTGTTGGTGGTAGGCTTTCGAATTGGAATCAAAAAGTATGTATGACGATATGAAGCAAGTGTATGTAAGAATAAATGGTGTTCAATGGTGATTGGTTTAGGAATTAACAGCGGAGTAAGACAGGGTTGTGTTATGTCTCCTTGGTATTTCAATTTGTATATTGGATGGGGTATGAAAGAATTTCGGATCGGTGGCGGATGGCAGGATAATGGTGTTTAGAATGGTGGAGAATGGAGATGAGTGGAGGGTGCCCTACCTATGATATGCGGATGATTTGGTTTGGTGTGGCGAATCTGAAGAGGATTGACAGGATTGGTAGAGAGATTTGGCAGGGTGTGTAAAAGGAGGGGGCTTGAAAGTAAACGTGGATAAGAGTAAGGTTATGGTCGTGAGTGTGAGGACACTCCTCAGTGTAAAGTTATGTTAGATGATGGTGAGCAGCTCGAACAAGTGTCTGAGTTTAAATATTCTCCGATTTTCTTAAAAAAATTTTTTTTTTTATGTTGGATGTATAACATAAAGAACTGCTTTATTGTGTAGTGGGGAAAGTTTTGAATGGCAGGAAGGTGGCTGCTGCAATTAAATCGTGGGTGAATGTAAAGGGACTAAGTCTTGAGTGTGCTAGGGTTTTACATTGAGGGTATGTGTTACCGTGTTATTGTTGCTTTATAGTAGTGAGGATATGGTCCTGGAAATAAGAAGTATAGATCTTAAAGTCAAATGTGTTCAGATGGACCAATCTTAGGGTGCTTGCTAGGTGTAGAGAAGAATGATAAAGAGAGGAATGAACGTATATAGAGAGGTGTGTGGTGTGAAGAAAGGTGTAAATGAGAGAATAAATGAAAGTATGGTTGAGATGGTTTGGTCATATGTAAAGGAAGAATGATAGTCGGTTGGTTAAGCGGATAGTATAGTGGCGAGTGTGTTGGGAAACGAACCGGGCTGGGAGACCAAAGAAAAAAGTGGATTGAGTCAGTAAACGAATGTTTGAAGGGGAGAAATGTGAGTTTGGTTCAGAGGCGAGAAGAAAGGTTTATAACAGGAGTGAATGGCGGGGGATTGTGAGGGGAATGGTTGTGGCCCACCTGGGCCAAGGATGAACCGCCCTTACATTGACGATCTACCATAGTGAGGGTCCATCGCTGTCCCCATGAAGCTTAGGGATGATTTTCTGACTGCGAGAGTTCTCACTAATTTAATGGTACTGTGGGGGCTGGTAAGGCTGGGCCTCTTTTTCGACTTGTGTCATTTCTTCTACTGCTTGCTTTTCCCATGCCCGTCGCGCAACCTTACTCCGATTCTTGGGAAAATCGTAAGGAAGATGAAGAAGAAGAAGAAGATTACATAGATAATATATATTATATATATATATATATATATATATATATATAATATATATATATAGTATATATATATAATATATATATGATATATATATATATATATAATATATATATATATATATATATATATATATATAATATATATATATATATATTGTCAGATTTAATTTTTTCTTCCAACTTCCTTTATAAAAGAACAGATTATTAAAGTTACTCCTGAATTTATGACTTTTAGGATAACTATTATATTATTATTTTATTCACAATTATTGATGTTGTCTTATTATTTAAGTTACCCATATAACGAAGCTTTGAGATGATTTCCATTAAGATTCTACTTTATTATTCATAAATTAAAATGCATTGACTTTATTTAAAATAAGTTGTAAAATAAATGTATATACAAATTATAACGGAAAGAATACATTTTAAATCCTTTTGAGCTCCGCAATGATACGATAAATCGATGGCAATTGGCTTGTCTCAAAAATGATGCGTATTCAATATTTTTATTTCATTTAATAATTTTAAGATTATACTAATAAAAGATTAGGGTCATGTTAATTTTTTCTTACGTTCTTTGGTGAAGTTTTATTATTTTTTTAATGAAAAAATAAAATTTACCCTATGAAAGAGAAAATAAGTTATTCAATATTTACATCATTTGGTGAAGCTCGATAAATTTTTAATTCTTTTCTTTTCTTTTTTTTCTTTTTTTTTTTTTTTTTTTTTGGATTTTAAGTTTTTTTTAAACAATTTTATTTAATTATTAACTGTATTGGTGATAAAAAAATGTTCAAGATTGTTCTTCAATATTTTAATTATTATTGGTCTTTATGTTTCATTAGGTATTTAATACATTACAGTAAAACAAAGAGAATTAAAAAGTCAAATTTAAAGTTAACAAGTGTTTCAGGAGAAATAAGATAAATCATAATTTTTAATATGAATTTGATACCTTAGGTTAGGTTAAGGTTATGTAACGTTATGGTTAAGTTAGGTTAGGTTTGGGTTAGGTTAGGTTAGGATTAGGTTAGGTTAGGTTTGTTAGGTGAGGTTAGTTAGGTTAGCAGTTAGTTTGTCAGGTTAGCGATTAGGTTAGTGTTAGGTTAGAGTTAGGTTAGTTAGGTTAGGTTAGGTTAGGTTAGGTTAATTTAGGTTAGGTTAGGTTAGGTTAGGTAGGTTAGGTCAGGTTAAGTTAAATTAGATTAGGTAAAGGTTACATAGGTTAGAATTATGGGGTAGATTTTGGTTTATATTACATTTAGATTTAAGAAAGTTCAATTTGGGTTTAAAGAATCAATTTAATTTATACCACAGGTTTGTGGAAATGCGCTTCAAATTAATCCAAGATGCATTGTGTATAAAACATGACGGTAGGAAGTAGGATTAAACATTGCTTATCAAAATATTAAAGACGGTTGGAGAGTTTTTAAATATAAGCTAAAACAAAAAGGAATGAAGAGAAAGATGATATATTTTCATATATCTGCGAGTATTGCCTGGATTAAAGAAATGAAGGAAAAAATCTATTTGAAAAGAATATTCAAAGAATATTGCAGAATTTTAAACATATATTGTATACATGTATATATATATTTTATATATATATATATATATATATATATATATATATATATATATATATATAATATATATATATTAAAATATGTATGTTATATATAAATATATATATTATATATATATATAAATAAATATTATATATATATATATATATATATTATATATATATATATTAAATATATATATATATATATATATATAATGTATATATATATATATATATATATATATATATATATATATATATATATATATATATATATATATATATGTCGAGATATTTTATCGATGAGGACACGCGGGTTCAGTATCAATAAATAGTTTGTTGTCTAGGGGTTTGAACAATAATAAATCCTTTAAAACTTTGCTGAATATCAGGTCCAAACTTCAATAAGAATAATCAAAAGGTTCTGGAAGCTGTGTAGGTTTACAAAACAGTTAAGATAAAAGCAGGAGTTTTACTCATAAATCATATTAAAAGAAATACCGATCACAAGATTCAAGAACGATAGTACGAAACGCAAAAAGCCCTTATCATAAAATCTCTGCCTTTTTATAGTCTTTGGCAGTATCTTAAATATAGCAATTAACTAAAATAATAGTATCAATTCTTAACTTGATAAGTCTAAAATTAATTATCTTCCTATCGTATTACAAGCTAATATTTTTATACATTTCAATTTGCCAAAATAAATCTTCTTTTATAAAATAATAAAATTGAGTGAATTATGAAATATTATAACCTTAAATAAATAATAGCGAAATCAATAATAATAGTCTTTCCAAAATTAAATAAATAAACTAGTGAATCTCACAATTGAGAAATTATGGCCTCCAGGCAAGATAACTTGACACACGCCCCTCCTAAGAAGACAAAGTGACGTGACATCTTTCGTCTTGAAAAGAAACGTCATGGATATCTTCGCCTGAAAAGAGTACAAGTCTTTCCTACGATATTTGTACTGTGCCATTGCTTCCATCCACGCTGAAGAGTTTCTTATTTCCTCGATCTTCGGGATCGTTCCTCTGTTTGGTCCGTTTTGTTCTTCATCTTGACCTTTCGACATTGCAATGGAAGCAATCAAGATGGCAAACTCTTTTGTATCAACGAAGGTTTGGAGTTTTCCAATTTCAATGTTCTTCTTCTCCAAACAGCCTTTGATCATTCCTCTATTCCAGTTCTCTTGGCCATCCAGAAAGAAGCGGCTGGACTTTGGCTGGCTAAACGTCCTAGATTTTGTTGATGCATAATCCTTTGCATCTTCTGCTCCTGATGGAGAATGAGGAGTGGGAGCGGTCACTGCAACTTCCTCTTGGTTTACTACAGAGAGTTCAAAATCTTTCTTCACTGCACGAGATTCTTGAGCGAGAGGAGAAGAAAGAGCATCATTGATTAACGTTTCTGCAGTCTCTACTAAACCATTCTTCTCATGGTTTTGAAGTTCCTTCCCTTTCTCTTTATTTTCTTCAGGTACTACTTCATTTGCATCATCCTTTTCATCTTGGATATTTTCCAAAGGAGTGGTCAGCTGATCTTCAAATGACGCCTCAGTTTGAGACGCTTTCTCTTCTTTCGACTTCCTTTCATATTCTTCTTCCACTGGTGTTAACTGGAACACTCTTCCCACTAATTTACTATTAACACCCTCAGGCATCACTGCTGTCACCTCAGACTTTATTGTCTCATTAATACTGGCTCCAAAACAGCTTGAATGTGAGGAGTTTTCTTGATTTTGGAATGGGAGATTCCCATTCAAATTTTCCACTGTCTTACTATCTTTTGTAGCAGTTTCAGTTTCATGATTTTTTTCGGCGACGGATGTGTCATTGCCGACATCAATTTTATCATTATTTTTTTTAATAGCTTTTTCAGCTTCATAAACAACTTCGACAATGGTTGTGTCCACGTCGGTATTAATTTTATCATTATTTTTTCCAATAGCATTTTCAGCTTCATAAATAACTTCGACAATGGATGTGTCCACGTCGGTATCATTTTTATTTTCAATAGCATTTTCTGCTTCACAAGTAACTTCAACAATGGATGTGTCCACGTTGGTATCATTTTTATTTTCAATAGCATTTTCTGCTTCACAAGTAACTTTAACAATGGATGTATCCTTGTCGGTATTAATTTTATCATCATTTTCGTAACCTATTGTCTCCGGACCTAGCGCGCCTGGGATATTTCCCAATGTTAAATCATATAAGGCGTCGTTCAGACATAAAGCTTCGACGTACCCCGTATAAAACGGAGTGCGAATCCAAATTCTTGCTTCAGGGGCCGTCCTAAGGGTGTTATCAATCAGAAGCATTTTTCTGATCTTGCCTGTGAATTGATGGTTTTTCACGAACTTCTTTCTTGCAATTACGCCACTACACCCTGTATCACGAAGTACTGATACATCAACGCCATTTATAGAACCATTTGTTACGGGCATGA
>JABUQX010119976.1:27500-30000 GCA_015478945.1 Trachelipus rathkii | reverse complement strand
TTTGAAAACTTTTATATTTTGCATGGCGTTAATGTTATCCCTGGAAAGTTCAAAACCACCATTCGTTTTTGTAGATTTACTCTGGTTGTAACAGGGTGAGCCAAAATGTTTGACCAGGTGGAGCAAAATTTATCACTTAATAGAGGTAACATTTTAAGTCATATCTCCATATTGGTAATTCTTATACCAGATTTCATAGAGAGTGATTTGTTAGGGATACTTTAAGGTACATTTGGCCTTTTATGTTTTTTTTTGGGAAAATAATATTTCACCATGAAAATGAATCCGAAATATTGTGTTAAAAATCGAAGAAATTTCCATTTTCGTGGGTGTATTATTAAAAGAAGGAAATAATTTAACGCTATGAAATTTGGTGTGATGATACATACTGAAGTATGGTTTAACCTAAATCTTATTTGAAGTTTGGTGAATATTTTAAAAAAAATTTACAGGGTGTCCAAAAATCAATTTTTTTCGGAAAATCGGTAACTTTGAACTTTAATATCTCTGATGGGGTAAGTGCTAAAAATCTGAAATTTTCACACATTATACTACTACCATAGATGTTCCTTCACCTGCAATATTGACTTTGGTATTTGCTTGGTTTAAGAAATACAGCCCTTCAAAAATGCCCAAAAAAAAATTTTTTTTTAAGTTGTGTTATGATACCTATTATTATAGTTATTATAGTTCAAGACAATACATAGACAAATGAAATAGTGTGGCATCAAGGAGAAATGAAAACAATGTTAAAAAAATTTAATTTTAAGGTTAATATACATAAGAATGTACCATTATATCTACTGTAAATGACAAAATTAACTAAATAACTTGAAAAATATATATATATATATATATATATATATATATATATATATATATATATATATATATATATATATATATATATATATATATATATATATATATATATTATATATGTACCGTAGTCGGTACATAGTATAAAATTTATAAAGGATATATGTAAGTGCTACAAAGATTTCTGGTACACAGATATAAGAAATCTTGTACAAAGCAAGTCCTGTATGCGAAATAACTGTTTCATTCCTTTTTTTGTATTATCAAGGTCACCGAGGTGATTCTGTCACCAACGGCGTGCCATGGGGAGAGAGCCAGTTATGAAAAAGAGATCGGAGAGCCAACATCTTGACACTCTCTCGGTCCAAAAATTGATACTTTAATGGTAATCATATTTAAGGTATTTAAAAAGCAATTTATTTTTGAACAGTGAAATATCTTAATGTGTGTTCATGTAAAATAGTCATTAGACATAATTAATAAAGAAATAATTAAAGAAGCGTTTCGCTATTCCAAAACTATTTTATTATTTGCTATATCAAAGTGATCTCTTAAATAGGGCCAATTAATCATTATAGAGATCAAGCTTTGTACATATATATATATATATATATATTTCATAGGTATGATTATAACATAAAAAAAACCTTTATATATAAATATATATATATATAATATTATATATATATTTCATAGGTATGATTATAACATAAAAAAAAACCTTTAAATGCAAAATAATAAAATTGTGCAGTATATACCGGTTTTATATATATATATATAAACCGGTATATACTGCACAATTTTATTATTTTGCATTTAAAGGTTTTTTTTATGTTATAATCATACCTATATATATATTATTATAATATATATATATATAATATAGATTATATATTGTATTATATTATATATTATATATATATATATATATATAAATATTATATATATATAATATATATATATATATATATATATATATAGATTTATCGATATTATGACGATTAATCGTCCCATCACTAATATATGTACAAAGCTTGATCTCTATAATGATTAATTGGCCCTATTTAAGAGATCACTTTGATATAGCAAATAATAAAATAGTTTTGGAATAGCGAAACGCTTCTTTAATTATTTCTTTATTAATTATGTCTAATGACTATTTTACATGAACACACATTAAGATATTTCACTGTTCAAAAATAAATTGCTTTTTAAATACCTTAAATATGATTACCATTAAAGTATCAATTTTTGGACCGAGAGAGTGTCAAGATGTTGGCTCTCCGATCTCTTTTTCATAACTGGCTCTCTCCCCATGGCACGCCGTTGGTGACAGAATCACCTCGGTGACCTTGATAATACAAAAAAAAGGAATGAAACAGTTATTTCGCATACAGGACTTGCTTTGTACAAGATTTCTTATATCTGTGTACCAGAAATCTTTGTAGCACTTACATATATCCTTTATAAATTTTATACTATGCTAACCGACCTACGTATATATATATATATATTATATATATAATATATATATATATATATATATATATATAATATATATATATATATATACTATAGGATATATATATATATATATATAATATATATTATATATATATATATAATATATATAGTATATATAAATATATATAGTATATAGTATATATATAGATAATATATA
>JABUQX010119976.1:10000-15000 GCA_015478945.1 Trachelipus rathkii | reverse complement strand
CATACACTCTGTGTTTTTAGGTTGGGACAACTCCTGGGGATACCCAGGCGCCTTTGAAAGATCTGTAACCCACAAAATTGGGGTCAACGCGGTTGTAAACATATACAAGCATACCTTACTGGAGCCATTATATGTATATTTCAAGATTTCTACTCAGCCTTCGGCTCAGCGCTCCGGGACTACTAAAAACTCAGAAATCAGTCATCCTGACATAGAAATCGGTCTTACAAACCTTAGGAACTTGTACTTTGACGCATCAAGTGTCAAAATATGACATGATTATGGAAACTCAAGTTAATGGCAATGACTTGGATTTCCGGACGGTTTAGAGATCCAAAACTGTCGAAAACGGTCTCACCGACCATAAAAACCATTAATTTGATGTCTCAAATTCCAGAATACATCAATGTAATGGAAAATATCAAGTCAAAGGCCGACATGACGGCATTTTCTACCTTTTAGAGAGCCAAAACCGACCTTGGAAACGCATCGCTGTAATGAAAAAGTGATCCATCGTCATTGACGTGCAGTGTTGTCATCGGAAAAAATCCCAATGCCCCTCCGGAGCTAGTGACCTTGACCAAGTCAGATGCTAACATGACTTGGTCAACCTTATCCTGGTAAAAGTGCCGAAAATGTTAAAAAATATCAAAAACTTAACATTATATAAAGCCATAGCAGCAACTTGATGGGGTGCACCACCTTACGGGGGTGCTGGGATACGTAACCTTTTCTACAACGTGGTGACGCTATCACCTAAAAGTATACCAAATTTGATGGGGTTACGATACATCTAACACCAGAAAGGAATTCAGAAATTTTAAGGGGAATGCATCCCCTTTCGTGGGATGTACCCCACATGTAACTTCGTCTACGATGAGGTGACACCACCATCCATATGTATACCAAATTTCAAACGGATACGATTTATAGAGTGAGAGAATGAAAAGTCGAACCCTACCCCACTGAGCACCACCTTAATTAAATAATAGAATATATTATATTATATATATATATATATATATATATATTATATATATATATATATATAGTATATATATATTATTATAATATATATATACTATATATATATAATATATAAGCGCTGTAACCTAAAACATGGGAGCACTTCAAAAATAAATTAAAATGTGTTATATTTATATATATATATTTAATATATATATATATAATATTATATTATAATATAATATATATTATTTTATATATATATTAATATATTATATATATATTATATATATATTAAGGTGCGGCCATTAACGCGTTAAGCGTTAATCCGTTAATTAACTCTTTAATTTTTTCGTTAACTTTTAACGCTTTCGTTAATTTCGAAGAATGGACTATTAACGAGTTACATTTGTGAAATAACGTTAACGAGTTAAAATTTTCCCTACCGTTAACCGTTACCTTAATTCACGAGTTTATAAAATATTTTTTTTAATCAGATTTTTTAATTGTATTAGATTTCGACTATCATAACATATAATCTTTTTTTCAGGAATATATTATATATAATATATATTATATATATTATATTATTACTAAATACTATATATTTAATATATATATATAATATTATATATATATATAATATATATCTTATTAATATAATATATATCTATATATTTATATATAATATATATAATATATATAATATATAATATTATTATTACTATAATATATATATATATATATTTATATTTTATATATATATTATATATATATTATATATCAATATATATATATAATAATATAATTATATATAGTATATAATTTTTTATTATATTATATTAATTATATAATATATATTTAATATATATATATATAATATAATATATATATATATTATATAATATATATATATATATTATATATTATTATATATATATATAAATATATATATAGTATATAATAGGGTAGGTAGAGTAGGTAGCTCCTACCCATATTATTTGAGTCTTTTTGATAAAATAACTTAAATGGGTAACAGTTAACTAAATATTACAATATTTTATTTGAAAGTGAAAAAACAGAAAAAAATTTTAATAAATTAAATTAAAGAAAACACAACATACATTACAAATAGCATTATATAACTAAATTACATATTAGGAAATATTGCCTTCCTACCTCGATTCTTAAGGTAAATTCATATAGCTATGGCGTAATAGATTTCTAATTTCATATATACAATACTTAGGGACCAGGCCAGAACATAATTAAATTGCTGTACGACGAAAAAACGGAGAAATTCACGGGAACGAAGCTTTTCGTTCAGGCGAAAACGTAACGAAAGAAATTTGAAAAAGAATTTTGAATTACCTCTCTCATCTCTTCATCTCTCTACTCTCTCCTCTTTATATTCATATATATATATAATTATATATATATATATATATATATATATAATATATATATTATATTATATTATATATTAATTATATTTATATATATATATATTATTATATAAATATATATGATATATATATAATTATATATATAATATATTATAATAATATATATATTATATATATATATATATATATATATATATATTATATATAATTTATTATATATTATTTATAATATATCTTATATATATATATATATAAATTAATACAAATTAATATATATATATAATATATATAATTAAATATATAATATATATGATATATATATATATACTATATATTATATATATAATTTATATTATAATTATATATTATTATTATATATATATATTATAATATTATATATATATTATATATATATATATATTGTTTATTTGTTTAAATATAGGTTTTTCCATTAAAATATAAGAAAAAAAGAAACAAAAATAAATTAGATTACAGAAAAATTTGATTCTATGTCTGTACCTATGTGAGACACATTTACAGAAAGTATTACCAAAATATTACCAAGAGTAGAAAAGCCAGAAAAATGATTGACGAGACACAGAGGAAAACTGCTTGAGGAAATTCAATATACAGTGGGGCAACATTAAGGCTTGCAATAGATAGGCTAAGAAAGCCAAATATTACGAAGTAAAAAATAGTTAAATTAGGGAGATACTGCAAGCAAAATAAAACTATTGCAGAAACTCAAACAGGCTATTGAAGCAACAAACTGCCAACTTTGCCAAGCAATTGAGAAATAAAAGCAAAGACAGGAATTTGACTTCAATCAACATTAGGAAGATATTGAAGGACTACTTAGTACCATCTATTCAATCAAGAGCTATTAATTCACAAGAAGAACTTTTGAGTGGTTACTAGCAAATATAATATACTTCAGCGAACTAAGAAACCAATCAGTCAAGCTCAATTATTAAGGAGCTATTAGAAGAGACCTGAGAACCACTAAGGAACTCTAACAAAGCTAAAAATCTCCAGAGAAATTAACAAAGAAATTTTCAGCTATTAGAGCCATGTTCAAGCAATTTATGATTAAAGCAAGCAGCACCTACAAAGAGTAATAAAGCCAACACCCTAATTCAAGCATTCTGAAATCAGATACATCAGGAATTTGTTTTAGTTATATAATTAACTATTGTGCTACAAATCTTTGATCTTTTTGAATTCATTTTTAATTATGTAATACAATTTCACTATCTATCTAAAAATACTCTTTTGTTTATTTTCATATCTAATTCATTCTTTTAAAATTTGGTGTATGTTAACTGCTAATTTTGCTGTCTATTCTTGGTATAGTTAACATCAAATTTTTATTTAATGTATTCATCTTGTTCAGATAATACCAAGAAACAATTATTCATCATTCTTCCAATGTTATCATCTATATATGTACTGCAGCATATGGCTATTGGTGCAACATCTGAAAAATATGCAGATCTCTTACCCTTTTATCTTTGAGACAATTTGGATTGTAATGGCCTAGGAACTTGAAAATCATTTTGCTTATTAACATCACTTAGCCATGTTATGCTAACTGTTTTTTTATATCTGATGGAATTGTCATTATATCAAATTAACTGTTTATTAGCATAAATTGTGAAATATCTTTTTTAGGCTACTAGTAGTTACTGGCTAATAAATCCCAGTGAGTCATATATGGAAAAAAATGCAACTGAGTATACTTCTTTTTGTCAATTCTTTATTTTGTATATCAACTCTAGCTTTCATTAAATCTATTTCTGGGTCCCAACTTAAGCCTAATACCTTTTTGTGAAGGTAATTTATCTAAGGATAAGTTTATTTCTTTAAAATCTTTACTTAAGTCTTGTATATCAATGTTTTCTAAAAATTTCCTTGAATTACTAGCTACTTGATGCAGATTAAAACCACTAATTTTTAAAATTTCTTTAACTTCTTTATAAACTGCTATAGCCTCATTTTCTGATTTCACAGACTTTAAACAATCATCAACATAGAAATTTCTAAGTATGGTATCTTTGGCTAGATTACTGAATTTCTCTGCTTCAATAACATTTGTAGTTTGCTTCAAGACATAATTTGCAATTGAAGGTGAGCTCACACTTCCCAAATATGTGAGCTCTTAACTCTATATTCTTCGGAAGTTTTATTTAAAATTACATCTGGAAACCATAAAAAACGCTGATAATCTTTATCTTTATCAAGTACCTTTATTAGATAAAATATCTTCCCTGAAATTTATTTGAAGGTATTTTGGGGGGAAACACAGGCGGCCATTATTTCTCTTTATCTGAACCCTTAAAAAGGATGCCTGTGCATTGGCAATATAGATCTGGGCCTAGTGAGCATAAACTATTATTTAAAGAATACCATTGTATATGTAAGGCTGCATTGAATGACTCTCTTATTTTTTCTTTTGTGGAATGATTACGCATCATGAGGAGTCAAATAGAATCTGGTCTGTGTTTAATAGTTCATGTTTCTCAACTTTTTCTGCAAAATTAAGTTTAGCATTTCATCTATGTTTTGCACCTATACTGTAAAATATTCTTATATATTTACGCTTGTCTCGCCGGCGATCATGGTGTCCTG
>JABUQX010119976.1:0-5000 GCA_015478945.1 Trachelipus rathkii | reverse complement strand
CGTATTGCTGAGTGAACAGTCGAAGAACGTTGGAACCGCTGTGTAACCTCTCAAGGGTCTTCATACTTCGAAGGAGATAACTTTTAATTTCAGGTAAGTCCAATACATAATTAAAAGCGACATCAGTACACTTGTTTTTGGAATAACATATATATATATATATATATATAGGTATATATATAATATATTATATATTATATATATATTATATATAATATATTTATATATATATATATAGATATATATATATATATATATATATTATTATATTTATATATTTATATTATAAATATATATATAAGTATATATATATATATATATATATATATATATATATACTATATTATATATAATATATATCATATATATATATATATAATATATAAATATATATACTTATATTTAGAATATACTCATAAAGCGATTTCGGCTAGCTTTATTTACCATCTTAAGGGCATACCAAGTTTTGGGGGCTTTTCACAATACCACCTAAGTTAAAGCGCCGACCCTTGCCAAGTTGAAATGCTTACTATACTAGTACTATAATATATAATATATATATATATATATATATATTATATTATATATATATATAATATTATATACTTATATATATATATACTATATATAAAACTTATAATAAAGAGGGATTTACATTTATATGAAAGTTGAAATAAAAAATAATTCACGTACTTCCAAAGTAAAGTCAATTTCTAAAACTTTGACTTTGGTCGGAAGAGCGAAATGAAAGTAATTTGGGTTGCTTGGAGAGATTTGTATTCACAGCGCTTCCCTTGAAGGAGGATCGAAACAAAGGAAAGTCTTTCCATTCTTCCATAAAAAGGATTGAACCCTCTTCGAAAAGATCTTTATCACAAAGTGAGAAGTTTGGGAAATTATTTTATATTAAACAGGCGTGTATTTGGCATTATTTGGATGTTAATGTCAAGATTTCTTGTTTATGATTCAATATATAATGATAATATATATATTATATATATATATATAGTATATATATATATAATATATATTATATATATATATAATATATATATATATTATATATTATATATATATCATATATATATTATATTATATATATATAATATATACTAATATATATATAATTATTTATATATTATTAATATATATATTATAATATTTATATATATATATATAGTATATATTATATATATATATATATTATTTGGATGTTTATGTAAGTTATATTATGATAATATATATATATATATATATATATATATATATACGTGGTAGAGTCAAAAAATAACGGAACTTTTAAATAAACTTTATTATCGTATAAGATACAACATATTACACAATACCTCCTCTCAACAGTACCTTCAAATTTTGCTGTCGTAACACTTATGCCAGCGCTCGTGCCACAGCTCGTACCACCGCTCGAAACATCGCTTTAAGTCATATTTTATTATCTCTTTCAACGCACGCGTCGAAGCACTTTGAATTTCTTCATGTAATTGAAATCTTCGCCCTTTTAACAGATCTTTTATGCGAGGGAAAAGATAGAAATACAGCTTGGAGTCAAATCTGGGGGTAAGGAGGTTGAGAAAGCAACAGGTACGTGGCTGCTCGTGAAATATTCAGAGACCAGGAGTGAACGATGTGCCGGGGCATAAGCAATACCCAATTTTTTGCTTCCCAAATCTCAGGATGTATGCACCGAATTGCGTCACGAAGACGACAGGTTTGAGATAATGATTCATCACCATACACTTCATTAATCAAATTGAATGTTTCTGTAAACGTTTTCATTAATTTGACACAGAATTTAATGTTTGCTCTCTGCTGAATATTAACGCTCTTTCCGACAGCCCAGAACGACAGTGCCTCAAAGCCAACTGAAGTGTAAAAACTAGGGATGCCGCAAGAGGACCAATATATCGATATTGATATTTTTTTCGATAGTATCGAAAAAATATCCGATCGATATTTTTCAGCCGATATCGAAATATATCGATATTTTATCTTTCAGGTATCGGATCAACAATATTTTTTTTTACTTCTGGAAAATCCTTTAAGCAGTTTTCTTTTTTCAATTAAAATTAACATATTAAGCAAAATGTGATGTATTTTTTCAGGACCGCGTTTGGTATGCGGGTATATTTGTTCCTGACTCGAGAGAAAGACTAGGGCAAGGAGTCAGATAAATTATCTTTATACAAGGAGGAAAGAGTAGAGGCCTATAAGCGAAAGAAAATTTGTCAATTAAAATATACCTAATTGCGTATTATATAACTTTTCAAATTTAGATATGTAAAAAGTAATGAAAGGTTGCTATACTATAGTACATTACAGAACACATACAGATTTGATGTTAAGGTTAAATCTTTAATTAAATTTAATTTAATAAAGAAATTAGAAATGTTTAAGTTTAATGGGCGAAGTTTTTCTTACTTGGACTCGAAGCTTATATTCGCCTGATGTAAAGTCACATCCAACTGCCAATTTAGGCCATAGATTAGTGCCTATTTTAAAAAGCAAGTATATATATATATATATATATATAATAATATATTATATAATATATAATATATATACTATACTATATTATATATAATATATATCATATATATATATATATAGATATATATCAGAGTGACTTCCTGATACGGTTTCTCGTGCTAGCACGAAGTTGAATATTATAGAAAAGGATTCAATCTTTTTACAAATTTCATTAATAGTACGATAAAAACATTCTCTTATTAATTTTGCGAAAATTGGTCAAACGAATGAAAATATACATAAGATAAATTATAAAAGATATGTAAAAATTGAAACAAAAAGTAGATATATTTTTCACATTATTAAAAAAGGGGAACTCGGTGCTTGAAGGGAATTAATGGATGATTGTGTGTAGTGTTATTCAATAGAGTATACAAATTGTTTATATTGTTGCCCTTGGCATCTCTTAGTTACATTCTCTTTATGTATAATCTCGGCGAGAGACTACATTAAATTTTCTTGAATAATATAATAATATTAATATATATATATATATATCATATATATATATAATATATATATATATATTTATATTATATACATATGATATATATATAATATATATAATATGTATAATAAAAATATAATATAATTAATTTTTAATTTAATATTTATTCAAACATAGGGGTAACTTAAATAAAAAAATAAAAATAATTATTATAAATCAAAAAAATATAATAATAAATAAATATATATAAAAAATAATAATAAAGAAATCTATAAATGGTTAAAGTACTTAAAACTCTAGTGGTAAACAAACCTAAACACAAGAATTCGGCACGAGACTAGCATTAAATTTTTTAAAAACATATAAACTATAAATTATATATAGTATATATAATATATATAATATATCATACTATATATATCTAAAGATATAATGGATCTGGAATTTCCCAATATATGAGAATAATACTCAGACAATTTCAGATATAAAAAATAAACATAATTATACTTATGATAATATAAATATATATATATAATATATCTAGATGATATGATACCCTATATATATTATATATAATATATTATATATATATATATATATAAATAATAATAAGAAAATAAATAATTATAATGATGTTCAAGCTAGATCATTGTCTAACTGCGTAACAACCATACTACAAGCATAATGAAACACCATTAAGAATAAGATGGACTATTTTACTATTACCCACAAAAGTCCCCGTAAATTTTACCATAGAACTGCTCGAACATCATTTATTACATAACAATATTTCTCTACAACAACCTTTTACTATTTTGAAACAATTAATTTACCTCACACTTGACCATTCCTTTTTCAGTTTTCAAGACAAATTCTACAAACAAACCTCTGGTCTATGCAAATTGTCGATTCCTCCAATTATCCACCGGGTTTTCGAGCAACATTTTTCAATGGAGCTTATAGAAACGTAACCAATATCTTTCCAAAATTTCCTTCACATAGTTTGGTAAACCGTTACGTCGCAGTGATAATGTAATTATTTCGACTCATAATCATTCCAAAGGACATTAAAATACAAATTACAATTCTTTAAACATTTAATATATAATAACATCCAATTGAAGAGTATTTTAAATTTAAACCCAAATAAGAGTAATAGCAAACCAATAAACACAACTTAATTTTTCAACTGGAAATTACACAATATTCATTGGACCATCAATCACCAATTTTCATAATCAAGATTCAAAAATATTTAAACCGAAACGCCAAACTGACAAACCAATATACAAATAATAAATACCAAATTAGAGATAATTCGAGAGCTGCATTATCCATACACACACTCAAACAGTCAAAACTTAGCTTAATCCCCTTTTCCTTACCGAAGCATTTAAACTAATGCTAGTCCTCAACAACTTACAGGCTGAAATCTAAAAACTTCTCAGAAACATTTTTTCAAAAATAAACATTACCCTCAAAACATTACTACACACTTCGTACAAAAGCCCGAAACAAAAATATCTTACACCGGTTAAACTTTAAATATTGCTCACGGTACTCAACATACTACCATGTTCACTCAATTCATACCTAAATATTCTATTCGTTAAACTTACAATTGCCCACAATTAACATCAGAACATTCAAATTCAAAAAAACAATAACACTATAACACACACACTAAAACCTGCCAACATATCACCCAACCTCGAACACGAGACCTACAAACAGGTAATTATACAAATTAAACTGCAAAAGACTGCTACAAAAAATTTACACAGGAAGATGAACCAAATAATTCCTACAATATCTAGAACAATCCAACAACTCACCCTTACGACGCAATTAAATTTGTAATCAAAATCATAAAAAATATCTCTAGTAATAAACACAGACAGAACAACCACCCACCAACCAACTCACCTTAACTAACTAACAACACACTACCTACATCCATATCACTATAGAATTTCAAAACATCGAAAATCAGGAATCAATCTCGTCT
>JABUQX010119975.1:12500-25523 GCA_015478945.1 Trachelipus rathkii | reverse complement strand
GTGCATTTACGTCTACTTGCAGAAGATGAATTTCTTCGAGAATTCAAGAATCATTTATTATTTATGTTTTAAAGTAACGAACTAATAATATTGTACATATAAGTTTCTAATAACTATTTCTTTAAATAAAAGGATCAGTTATATAGCATATATATATATATATATATATATATATATATATAGCGATATATATAGTATATATATTATTGTTATTATATACATATATATATATAAATATATATATATATATATATATATATATATATATATATATATATATATATATATATATATATATATATATATATATATATATATATATTTATTGACAAATAAATATCTTTTTTATAAGAGTTATATATATATATTACATATATATATATATATATATATATATATATATATATATATATATATATACATATATATATTCATATATATATATATATATATATATATATATATATATATATATATATATATAAATTATATATATATATAAAAAATTTATATATATATATATATATATATATATATATATATATATATATATATATATATATATATATATATATATAATATATATATATATATATGACATATGGTGGTACATCTGAGGGTGATGTTGAGGAAAGTGCGATTTTCTGGGATAACCTGAATGGTATTTTGGATGAGGTGAGTAGGAGCTTCAGTTTGATTGTGTTGGGGGACCTAAATGGTTGAATAGGTGATCAGAAAAGGGATGGCAAAACAGATGACTTTGGGGTGATGGGTGAAAATGAGAATGGTAGGAAGGTGATTGATTTCTGTAGAAGAGATGTATGTGTGTAAGTAATACTTTCTTCAACCACAATAGTATAGTCATAAGCATACTAGAGTTGGTGTAGGTAGAGATGGTATCGAAGTGAAAAGTATGATTGATTTTGTGTTTTGAAGAAGGAGATGATGAAGTATGTGATGGATGTTAAATCAGTGAGGGGGCAAGGGAGAGGATTAACAGATAATTAAGTTGTTTTATGTAAAATTAAGTTAAGTGGGGGTTTGGATGGAATGTAAGGTGATAAGGAAGTGGGAAGAATTGAGAGTGAGAAGTTAAGTGAACAAGATAATAAGGAAATGTATTTAAGTTAAGAGCGCTTGCAAATAAATCGGTTGAATGTGAACAAGATTAAATTGAACAAATCTAGAGCAAATGATGAAAATGTTTGTTAGTAGTGCAAGAGAAGAATGTGGTTGTGCTAAAGTAGGAAGTAAGAATGTTATTAGTGAGTGGTGGAATGAAGAAGTGATGCAAAGGAGTAAAATTAAAAAAAGAGGTGTGGTTGAATGTACTAAAGCCTAATGATAAAGCTTCAAAAGAAAGGTGTTTGAAATTATATAAGGAGGAAAAAAGGAAGACTAAAATTTGCATACGTACCAGCAAAAATGAGGTAATTGAACAATTTGGTAGGAGGTTAAATGGGGATTTACAAGGGAATAGGAGGATTTTCGGGAAGGATGCGAGAAAGGTTAAGAATGAGAGTAAGGGGATTCTGCGTAGAATAATGAATAGGAATGATGCTTTCGTAACAGATGAAATAGATGTAAGAAGAGTGTGGAGAGAACACTTTGAAAATCTTCATAATATTGGTAGTAATGAAGAGGCGATAGTGAATATGTGTGAGTTTGATGGTGCAAGAAGAAATAGGTGTTTTGGGGATGATAGTAAGGATGAGGAGGTAATGGGTAGAGTGACAAAGTGTAAGAATAGTAAAACTACAGGCATAGATGGAATTACTGGTGAAATGATCAAGAATGGAGGTGAGATGGTGATTGAATGGATTTGGAAGTTGGGTAAACAAAGTGTTTATGGAAGACATAATTCTGAGGGATTGGATTAGATTAGTAACAGTAATCTTATATAAGGGTAAGGGGGTTAAGGGAAACTGTAGGAATTAATGGGGAATTAGTTTATTGATTGTTGTAGGGAAGATATATGCTGAGTTTTGGTCAAAACACTACGTCGAGTGTTTGAAAGACTGATTGGTGAAGAACAAGATGCATTTAGAAGTGGAAGGAAAGGTGTGGATCATATATTTAGATTAAAACAAATGGTTGAGAAAATGAGAGAGAAGAAAAATAAATTGTATTTAGGTTTTATGTACTTGCAACAGTCGTATGACATGATTAATAGGGAAGCTGTGTGGTGAGTGTTAGTGATATGTGTTGTTGTAGTAGACTTCTGAATGGAATCAAAAGTATGTATGATGAAAGTGAAGCTTGTGTAAGAATAAATGGAGTTCAAAGCGATTAGTTTATTATTAGTAGAGGAGTGAGTTAGGGATCCGTTGTGACTCCTTGGTTATTGAATTTGTATATGGATGAGGTTATGAAAGAGATAGAGGTAGAAGTGGCAGGGGAAGTGTTAGAATGATGGAGATTAGAAGAAAGTGGAGGGTGCCCTACTTATTGTACGTGGATCATTTGTTTTTTGGTGCAGCAAATCTGAAGAGAGTTTGAGAGGATTGGTATAGAGGTTTGTCATGGTATGTAAAAAGAGAAGTTTCAGAGTGAATGTTGATAAGAGTAAGGTTATGGTAGTGAGTGACGAGAGTCCACGGTATGAAATCATGTTAGATGACGAGCAACTGGAAAAAGTATCCGAGTTTAAATATTTAGGATATATTTTGAATGTTTATGGAACGGATGATGCAGAGTGTAAGTAAGAAAGTTATGAATGGTAGGAAGGTGGTTGATGCAATTAAATCGTTGGTGGATGTAAAGGGAGTAAGTCTTGATTGAGCTAGGGTTTTGTATGAGGGTATGTTGTTACCGATGTTAATGGATAGTATTGAAATTATGGTTTGGAACAAGAGGTATAGATCTAAGGTACAATGTTCAGATATACAATCTTAGGGTATTGTTAGGGGTGAGAAGAATTGATGAAATGAGGAATAAAGCATTAGGGATTTGTGTGGTGTGAAAAAGGCGTAAATGAGACAATAAACGAGAGTAAATTAAGATTGTTTGGTCGTATGGAAAGGATGGATGGTAGTCTATTGGTTAAGCAGATGTAGAGTATCGAGTGTGAGGGAATCGACCTTCTGGGAGACCAAAGAAAAAGTGAATTGTGTCAGTAAAGGAAAGGCTGAAGGAGAGATAAGTGAGTATGGTTGAGGCAAAAAGAAAAGTGCATCACAGGAGTGAATGGAGAATGAAGGGAGTTTGTGATGGGGTATTGTTATGGGCTTTGCCCAGGGAATGAACCCCACATTGACGAAATTCCACAGTGAGGGTCCGTCGAAGTCTCGTTAAAATCAAGGGTCGATTTTTCTGACTGCGGCGAGTCCTCACTTAATGGTATAAAGTTGACGGTAAAGGGAGGCTTTCTTTTCGACTTGCTCATTGCTCTAGTACTACTTTCCTGTTCCGGTTACGATACGCACCTCACCCCTATCTGGGGATGGGAAGTAGACGAAAAGTTGAATATAGTATATAGTTATATATATATAGTATATATATATATATGTTATATATATATATATATATATATATATATATATATATATATATATATATATATATATATATATATAGTTATTCTCACCACATAGCCTCAATCTCGAGACCGGAAAGAAACCTCAATCACGAGATCGGAAATTGATCGGGAAAGTATTTGTATGGTTCCTGACCCAGTGGCAAATTGCAAGGGTATTGTGGCCCGATTAGCAAGCCCTGCCTTAGCGCAACACAGTCGGGAGTGCTTGTCACCAAGGCGTGGGTTTGTATCCTAATACGCTGCCTTTCCAATGCTAGAAGAAGCATGAGAAGAGTGATTTGTATGTGAAGAGATTGTTCTGTTGTACGTGTTGGCTGAGTTTGTAGTGATGTGTGCGTACCGAGATTAGTGTAATACATTATGTCGTAAACCGCAATTCGCAAATATTGCAGAAAATCTCCTGCTAGCAGAAAATTTTTTGTGTCCGTTCACGTAGCCGAACGAGGATTCGAACCCATAACTGAGAGGGAATCCACGTTCTAGGCGAGCCAAAAAGCTCGCCTTAACCCACTGAGCCAAACGTGAACCTCAGATATATATATTAAGGTTGATTGTTTAAAGAGTAGTGAAGAAGAAGCAAAGAAGAGGAAGAAGAAGGTTGGTTGGTTATTATATGTATATATACATATATATAGTTATATAGTTGAAGAAACCTCATATGTTATATATACATATATACATGTGTGTTTGTTATTATATATATACATATATTGCTGGCTACTGGCTGAGCAAAGTTAGTTGGCATATGAAGAAAGTTATTATTGTTGGTTGCTGCTATTACATATATATATATATATAAAGAATATATGGTTGGTTGTTATATATATATATATATATATTATACATATATATATATATATATACATATATATATATATATATATATATATATATATATATATATATATATATATATATATATATATATATATAAATAATATAAAAATTTTTCTCATATATATATATATATGCCATGTATACCAGTGCAAAGATATTGCCATGTATATATATATATATATATATATAAATAAATAAATAAATATATATATAAAATATATATATATATATATATATATATATATATATGACCCTAAGTGGGATTAAACCCTTACCCTTAAGATGTAAACCAAGAGTGTTACTTCTTGACCACGATGAGCTAAAAGGAAACCTACCACTTTCCTCTGAAAGCAAACTTTGGCTTCCCAGAGGAGTGAGGCATGTCGTGAGACATCTAACCTCCGGCGGGCTTCCCCGCTCACACTCGGGTCAGAAGCAACACTTGGGTAATTTTTAATCGGGACCTGATAATGTATACGGGTTTTTGGTGCATAAACCGCACAATTATTTGTATAAATCACATGACCCAAAATGGGATTGAACCCTTACATTTGAGATGGTAAACCAAGAGAGTTACCTCTTGACCACGATGAGCTAAAAGGAAACCACTACTTTCCTCTGAAAGCAAACTTTGGCTTCCCAGAGGAGTGAGGCATGTCGTGAGACATCTAACCTCCTGCTGGCCTCCCAGCTCACACTTGGGTAATTTTTAATCAGGACCTGATTATGTATACCTGTTTTTCGTGCATAAACCGCACAATTCACAGGAACTTTCAGAGGAAAGTGGTGGGTTTCCTTTTATCTCATCGTGGTCAAGAGGTAACACTCTTGGTTTACCATTTTAAGGGTAAGGGTTCAATTCCACTTGATGTACTAATCTACAAAACCTTGATCAATATTCCTCAATATGGGTCCTGTCAATCATGCTGAGACTTACACACACAAATTCAAATCCCCCACCCACATAACTCAATCAACATATTTCAATTAAATATAAACAGTATCAAGAATAAACAAAGAACTTCTCCACACATTAAATAAGTTCAATATACACATTGCACTAATTCAGGAATCCAATCTCAAACCAAACACCTACCTCTCAGATTTTCCCAATTACACAACCCTAAGATTAGATAAAGACCCACCAAAGCATAGTCTAATTATGCTCGTCCACAAAAACATCCAATTACGTAACACCACAGGCCGCACACAACAGATCATGAACAACGACCAAATCTCCACGTTCCAATCAATAGAAGTTAAAATCAATAAAAAAGACATACAATCTCACACCCTACCTCTGAACTTTGCCCCCAGAACTACGTCCCTGACCTATCACCCCTAACTCAATATATCAATCTGATACTAGCCGGGGACTTCAATGCCCATCACCCTGCATAGTTCAACACAAACACACATTCTCCAAGAGGTGATACTATCATAAACAACTTACACACACTCAGCATCCTCAACAACAGAAACCAACCCACACGACAACCCTTCCAACATAATCAGAACCCCACATCCCCCACACGTCCTTTTCTTCCCCATAAGAACCCCACATTTGCAGCATGGCAAAATCATTCATGCTCTATCCTGCTAATTCACAATTCGATTCATAAACACATCCCCCCCCCACACACACACACACATCCTTTAAAAAGACTTACACTAACATAGGAAAGCAAAACTGGAAGCCTTACACTTTGATTTGACAAAAGCAATAACAAACACTTCAATAAAACATTCTAAAGGCGACCAAAATAACATCCCCCCCCAAAGCAACAGCAAGCCATTTTTCAAACCCAAATTTCTCTCCAGAAATAGTACACTATAAAATAAAATTCCCTCTGAAAACAGAAAAACAAACCTAAACAAATAAAACTAATTTGAACCTAATATATCAATTCATCAGTGCTCATCATTTTACTAAAAGGTCTTTTTATAACTCTAACAACAATAACTAAAAAATTGGCAAAATTACACTCAAACCATAAAACCAATGCAACAAAAATATTACAAACAAAAGAAATATTGACACTTCACACAAACCCCCACCAACCCATAAAGCCATCTGTAAACAAAATAAAACAAAATCCCTAGCCCCAAAAATCAAGCAATATTATTATGTCACACTACTCTAAAATTATCCATAAACCTACAATACCAACCAATAGATTAACATTTAAAACTAAAGAAATTAAAGAACAACCACTGAAGGTACTCAACACCATTAAAAACTTCAAAAACTCACAAGCAGAAGGTTCAGACAAAATATTCAATATCCTCCTCAAACACCTGGGAACTAAAGCCATAGCAGTCCTAACTCAAATATTCAACACAGCTTGGCAAATTAACATTATCCTACCATTCTGGAAACACGCACACATACTTCCCATACTAAACCTAATAAACCTACCAACTTCATATAGACCTATATCATTACTCTTTCTATTATATCTAAAGTTTTTGAGAGGCTGATCCTGAATAGAATCGCTCCCCTTTCCCTTCTCAGATACACAACATGAATTCAGACCAAAACACTCCACTACCTCACTACTTACCGACCTGACACAAAACATCCTCACAGGTTTCAACCAAAATCTACCACCCTCTCACACTCTCCTTGTGGCAATAGACATAAACATAAACATAGCATTCGACACAGTCCCATGTCACCTCTTAATGAACAAAGTTTTAAATACAAAAATTAACATTAATGATAAGAAAATAATAGCAAACTTCCTAAAAGGTCGCACAGCTCGAAACATGAAAGGGCGCCACACCTCTCGCACCTACAGGTTATATAATGGCGTCCCCCAGGGCGCCATCCTATCACCAATTCTCTTTAATCTATTTATGCACGATCTACCACAACCCACATCCCCCTCTATAAAAATTAATAGTCATGTAGATGACCTAACAATTACAGCCCCAAATTTCTCTAAAAACACAACAATACATAACCCATTAGAGCAATAGCTGTCAACAAACGGAATGACAGGCCTTCTCCTCAAAAAATGCCTCTATCATTTTACTCACACCTAACAAAAAGGTTCAAACCACCATCCAACAATTCTCCTTTCAAACAACAAATTTCCCCTCATTATTAAACAACTTCACCATCCTTGGCTTAATTTTCAATCCACACATCACATTAACCTCCTCCCCCCCCCACAATAACATATCTAGAGCCATATAAAAATTGAGATGAAACACTAACTGTACAACTTCTAGCAAACATAAAGAGTCCCTCTCATTACTATATAGACATACATCCGCCAATCTTAAACCTATGGCATCACCCGCTTGGGCTCTACGAGATCACAGTTACAACATTCAAAAACTAGAGGGGCATCAAAAACAAAAAGCCTCAGAATAGCCAACATGCTGCCTCCCTCCACAACCATCCACCACTACCAAACCGATACCAAAAAAATTCTATTAGCAGGCCCATCTTGACATGATATGCTGACAATTTTACAGCAAATCACTTCAACAAGACCACCCCTTACACCAAAACATTACACCCCCCCCATAAAACACCTCACACTAAAGTAACACAAAAAGCAATTTCTGCATATCCAAACACCTCTCCAGGCACCAAACCCCGAATATCTCTCACCAGAAACAAAAGCTGGACATAATCCAATATTATTCAGGTTACCCAAGGTTCAAGGTCCCCAACAATGGCAGACCGGAGAAAAGTAAGAACCAACCGGGTTTGTGAACTGTACCCTCACCCACGGGGGAAGAAGGGCAAGATGGGAACAGAGACAATGGTACGATAACCACCAGGATGCAGGAGGAAATCGGGGAGACTCTCAAAAGAGAGACAAGGAATACGTAGGGTAGTACGTGCAGATAATGGAGGAGAAAGGGAAACAAACTGGAGAAAAGGACCGGACCCAAAATGAACAGAATACAAAGTATAAGATAATGAAAATAAGAAAAATAATAATAATGAGACGAAAAAGAAAAAGAACCATAAAAAAATAAAAATGACAAAACAAAAATTCAATAATAACAATAAAATAATAAAAATAAGAAAAAGAAAGGCCAAACGGTTTGTAACCTGTACCCTCACCCACGTAGGAAGAAGGGCAAGATGGACATAAGCACGAGAAGGAGGAGCAAAAATTGAACATTGATTGATATAAAAATATAATAATAATAAAATAATAATAATAATAATAATTAATAATATATTAATAATTAATAATATAATATAATAAATTTAATAATAATAATAATAAGGGGAAGAGTAAACAAGAACAAAATATAACAAAAAGAAAGAAAGTGGCACTTCGCATACACAAAAGTGTCTGTGGCCCCTCTCGACAGCAACGAGGCCACCTTCGTGAGGGGGATCATAATAATAATAATAATAATAATAATAATAATAATAATAATAATAATAATAATAATAATAATAATAATAATAAAGAAAAGTAATGTCCTTGCACTTTTACTTATCTGTTTCTAACTTAAGTAAAAAGTGATGAGATGAATTAAAATACCTTTACATTTTGAGGGCTTGATTTCTTCTCAATCATATCAGGTTTTATGACATCACTGTTGACCTGGTCTTCATTTGACATTAATTCCTTCTTTATTTCTCTAAACTCTGACTTTATAGATACCGTTTCATCTAAATCTTCAATTTTAATGCTAAATTAAGAAAAAAGATAAATATTTCAGGAAAAATCTGAAAATGATCAAAGGGTTTATATAAGTTTACTATGAAAGGATTCAACTAAAAATTTTTCCCTAATGGAGAATTTTCTGTTAATATTCACTTATTAGATTTAGAAATTCAGTAAATTTATATTGGTATTTTTTTTTAGGCGATGTAACTATAAAATGCCGTAATAACTTATATTACTTTAATAAAAGTAAAATAATAGTGCTTTTCTTTAAGACGTTACAGGTAAATTTAAAAAAGTTATATACTGAAATTACTCTATAATAAAATACATTAGTAAAACACAGTTTAAAAATATACTAATATAAGAATTTAAGGCAGTTGAATGGCATTTACATATTGTATGTTATATGATCTGTTTAACAATTAATTTACAGATTTACATTACAAAGGAGTTTCAAGACAAACATTTCTGTCAATTTTAAACATACTATAGCTGAAAAACGCTAAGGCCAGAGACAAGACTTGAAAAATGACAATTTCTAGTCTAGTTGAAGTTGGAAAATGTATGTACACACTATTAAAATAATCAAGTAAAAGGGTGCTAAGATCAATTAGAGAAGCAATTAGTTTGAAGAATGAAAAATTGATTGTCAAAAGAAGCCAACTCTAAAACAGTAAAAAGGACCATTTCAGTTAGGAAATGTGAGTCTGGACTGGGATTGCAAATACTAAAAAAAAATTGGACAACAAAACTGAGAAAAGGAATCAAACCAGATATGGTCAGAAGCAATATACAAACAGGGAGGAAAATATCTAGGAATACAGAATAGTAGTAGTCTTCTTTTTATCACAGGTCTTGCAGGATGGATTTACTAAACAAAGTATTCAAAAAACATTAAACCAGTTTGAGACAATTTCTTAACTCCTTAAATAGCATAATTTCTCGTTTTTATCTGCTTCACAAAACAAACAAAAAAAAAATAATAATATTAATTTATTATTAATTATTGTACCCTTTTTCAGAAAGGAATGAGAGGGGAGAGAAGGAGTTGCGATTTGATGCGTGACTTGTGGTATAGATATATGTGGATTTTGTCTTGAGTACATAATGGTTAATTGGTTAAATGTTAAGTTGAGAAGGTTAAAGTACAGATATGTGTGGCTGTAGAATATGTCCATCTGAGCGCGTGATGTTGAGGAGGTGAGATTTCTGTGACAATCTTTAATTGATGTTTGGACAGGGTGAATGGGGCCTCAGAATAATTGTTTGGGGGAACTGAGTGGTGGATAGATGATCAAATGAGACATGGTTAAAACATGTGCTTTGGGTGCAGAGAAAATGGAGAAGGGAAGGAAGATGGTTGATTTCTTGTAAGGAGAGGGTTATGTGCTGTAAGCAATACATTTTTTGAACAAAATTATCCATAAGTATAGGAGAGTTGGTGGAGATGGTATCAAAGTGAAGAGCATGATTGATCTTTGTTGATGTAGGACATGTTGAAGTAGCTATATGATAGATGTTAAATCAGTGAGAGGTTGGGGATGAGATTATCAGATCATCATTATATGGTTTTATGTAAAATTAAGTTAATGGGAGCATGGATAGAGGAAAGAAAAATGGAAGGAAGGGAGTGGAGAGAATTATTAGAGAAGTTAAATGAATAGAGTTGTAAGGATAAATATGTGAGAGGACTTGCAAATAAGTCAGTTAAATGTGAACTAGATGAATCTGAGTAAATTTGAATGCAAATGAGGAAGGAAGTGCTTGTTAGTAATGGAATAGAAATATATGGACATGCTAAAGTAGGAAGTAAGAATGTGAATGGTGGAATAGGTGAAAAAAAAGAAAAGAAAAAGGAAAAAGGAGTGGTTGTGCTAAAAGTCAATTATTAGGTTTCGAAAGAAACTGTATGGAAATAAATCAGGAGGAAATGAGGAAGGAAAAAGGTTACATACAAAGGTGGAAAAAAAAAAAGAAAGAAAAAGGCATATTACTAATTTGGAAGGAGGATGAATGGAAACATACATGAGAATAAGAGTCATGGAAGGAAGTGCAAAACATTAAGAAGAGAGTTAGAGGAATCTTCATAAGATAATAAATACTGATGAGGCTTTCATAACTGATGAGATGGATGTGAGGAGAGAGTGGAGAGGACACTTTGAAAATTTGCAAAACATTGACAGTAATGCGGAGGTAATTTTGAATGTGATCGAGTTTGATGGTGTAAGAAGGTGGAGATGAGGTAATTAGTAGAAAGGAGGTAATAGGTAGAATGAGAAAGATGAAGAATGGTAAATCAGCAGGTATAAACGGAATTACTGGTGAAATAATCAAGAATGGAGGTGACACTGTGGTTGACTGGATATGAATATGTAACAAAGTAATTTTGGAGGGTGTAGTTCCAAAGAACTGAGGGAAGAGCAGGATTGCAAAAAAAACTTTTTTTTTTTTTTTAAATTGGACAACCCACCCGGGTTTTATCAAAAACCCAGTTAAAAAAACAAAACAAACAAAAAAAAACCACCTGGGCAAAATTGGTAAAATGCTATAGGGTTTATTAATATATCAATTATCTTCATTATATATATATATTATATATAATATATATAATATATAATATATATATATATATATATATATATAATATTATATATAATATATAATATATATATATATATCATATATATATATATATAATACAAATATATATTTAATATATTAGGAGACTGAAGTCGAAAAGTTCTGGTTCCGGCCGGAACCGAATTAGCGGAATCCCAAAATAATCCGCCGAATTCCAGCCGGAACCGGAATTTCTAATGAACTTTCCTTTAAATATAAAGAAATGTAAAAAATAATCTATATAACTTTCAATATAAAATCTTATATATATAAAAATAAATTAAATATTTTATTTTTATTTATTTATAATTACTATATATATATATATATATATATATATATATATATATATATATATATAGGTGAATTAAAAACAGTTAAAATAAAAAAAGGAAAATATAACTTATTTATAATATATATATATATATCTTAACAGATTTATGATAAAGATTTTATTCATTAATTAATTTACAAGATTTGTGATAATAATAATAATAACCTTACAAAACTGTTTTAAAACGCCATCATTTACGTAAAAGATATTTTTATATTAATAATGTTACAAAATCTTTAATAGAATGGTGTAAATATGCCACAAAAAAAAATAAAACTAGGTAGTTCACCAAAAAACATTTAATACAAGCCACCTCATAAACATATGGAAAATCATCATCGAAGAGAATATCCTGGAAGTCAAAAAATTTGGATAGTAAAAAAGAGAATCCTGTATTTTCTAGAACACTGGACACCCCAAAATAGCAAAAGATCGAAGCTGTGAAACAACTGAGTCTTAAGGAAAAAATTTTCCCCAAAAAAATTTGCCATATCAATGACCCCAAATCACAGGGAATTCTTCAGAAAATAATAAATTTTATTTCAATGAGTAACCAGCTATTTCGATAAATCACTGAAGAAACTGGGACTCATAGGAACTTGTTGCCCCATTTTCAACCAAAATATTTTTTCTAGTAGAAAATATTTTTTGTAGAGAGATGATTTTACCAACTTCATACAGTAAATGGAGATCAGCAGTATTCGAGAAGTTATCTAAGTTTAATCAGATATCATTTACTATAGATATATTGATAGCTTAATATTCAAACGAGTCATTTATTTCTTTAACTACTCACTGGCTTATGAGCCAGTTTGAAAAATTGGACCATGTATTTCATTGCAATATATATTATATAATATATATATATATATATGATATATCTATATATATATATATATATATATATATATATATATATATATATATATATATATATATATATATATATATATATATATATATATATATATATATATATAATATATATAATAATATATATATATAATATATATTATATAAATAATTAATTAAGGATTTTAAATTTG
>JABUQX010119975.1:2500-7500 GCA_015478945.1 Trachelipus rathkii | reverse complement strand
AAAAAATTAAAGAATGAAAAATAATAAATAGTTGCACACTAACTGCAAGTTGTATAAAATGGTGGTTGCGCAAACCTGCAACCAGGCCACGAGCCGCCCCTGATATATATATATACATATATATTGTACGTATATTGGATATGTGAAGGGAGAGAAACAAATCGCAATGATATGATACATGTCTTTGATAGATATATGTTAAACATATAATACAACTATGAATAAAGAGTATTATGGGACAACAATGAATGTAATAGAAGGAATGGGTTAGTTAATGTAAACATACTTACGATGGTAGTAACTTCTCTTCGTAGACGGATCTACTGTGCATAGCGTCTGGAATATCCCTCACCAAGCTCCAACAATAGTCGGCCATCATATTGATTTCCCACTTGCCCTGATAACGTCCTTCCATGAACTTTAGATCTTGATAGAAGCGTTCACCCTGCTCATCACTAACATCGCCTAGGTTATCCCGAAATTTTCTTAGGTGAGAATGTAAGTAGTGCAACTTTATACTCATTCTACATCCATGAGAATGAAAACTGTCTAGCAGTTCCTGTACAATGTTAGTGGTTCTCGGCTTTCCTGTTCCCCAGAAAAAAAAGCATTACACGCTCTTGCCTCTAACACAGTCATTGTGTAGCAAAGGCAGCATCACGGAGGAGTATCCGTATTTGTGGGCCATCAAATTCACAGCTTTTTTCTTCTCGTCACTCAGACCAGGAAACGTTGGGCATATATAGCGGAAGCATTCACCATCATGGTCCAGGGCCTTCACAAATTGTTTCATCAAACCAAGTTTTATGTGTAGTGGAGGTAAGATGATGTTTTCTCTCTGTACAAGTGGTTCACGTACGATATTTCTGTCACCTGGCGTCAAGGTTTCCCTCGGTGGCCATTCTCTTTTGGTCCAGTGATCCTTTGCCGCCCGGCTGTCCCAATAGCACAGGAAACAGGGATATTTGGTGAAACCTGCTTGCTGACCGAGCAAAATGTTTACCATTTTTAGGTCGAAGCATATTTACCATCCATGTACCTGATATTGTAGCCTCTCCAAACTGTCTTGATTTTTGCATACTCCTCTCTCATCCGTACCTAGTACCCTACTGGAACCGAATCATACCTGTTCCGTTGTGTAACAACACACACTTTAAACTGCTCTTAGAAGTGTCAATAAAGTGAATAAACAGTCGCCACTCACCTGCATCGTATGCTGGGAGTCCCATAGCGAGTAGTAGGCCTGCAACTTGACTGCAATACACAAGGTTACCATCTGACTGGAAGAGCCTCCGCAGCTCTGCTTCTCTGTTACGATAAATTGTTACTCTTGCCATGGTCCAGTAGTCATTTTTTCATGCAACCTCGGAAGCCAACAGCTCAGGACAGCTTCGGCAAATACAACTCTCATACAAAATCGTTCAGTTCACCCTGGGTGAACAATGACTGACCATCCGACTGTATTTCATTGAATGATAGACATCATCCAGGTCATTGGCATCCATACATGTAGACGTACTAAAGTTACCACATGCTTCCCGAATATCGACCGCAGTAAACTTGCTGCTACTGTAGATATATGCGGAAGGTAACGTCTATGCAGCCTACGTAGTGCGCACATGAATTTTGTCATTCCTAGGAATATGCCAAAAATAGGGATCCATGATTGCACGAAACGGGATGTGATACAGCAAATCCGAGTATATATATGGAATCCAGCACCTCCGAATTACTTACTATATATCTGCTACAAAATTCCATCCAAGAAAAATTTCACTTTTTTTGTTTGACCAGTGTAAGTTTTCTTTATTTTTCCTTAAATGGATGACCGAACTTTGAAATAACTATTCGGCCGAATAGCGAAGTGATTATTCGGCCGAATATTCGGTATTCGGCCGAATACTTTTAGCCGAATATTCGGTATTTCGGCTTTTCACTATTCGGCACATCCCTAATACTATTATATATTAATAATATATATATATATTATATATATATATATATATATATTATATATATATAATAAATTATATATATATATATATATATATATATATATATATAATATAATATATATATATATATATACAGTGATGGGCAGTAATCTAGATACATGATCGGCGATACCGTATCGATTCGATACATTTTGTATCGGTTATCGTTATCGCTTAGGACCCAATTCCTAAAAATGTATCGAATATGTCGGATCGCTTGATGGCTTTTCTAAGATGTATCGGAAAAAATCGCATAAATCGCATTACTCGATACATTTTCCAAAAAAGTTATCAAACTTAAATATATATATATATATTATATATAATATATATATATATATATATAATATATATATATATAGATAATATAATAATAATTATATATATATATATATATATATATATATTGTAGATTCAATGCAAAGAGTGGGAGGACAAGAGACGGAGGTGGAGAGAATTGGGGGACAGTATTTTAGAGAAAATAAGAAATATTGCAGGAGAGAAGTTGATAGATTTCTGTTTTAAGAAAGGGAATGAAGATCATGAATGGATTTTTTTCCAACAGAGGACCTCACATAGGTTCACAAGATAATAGATGGAAACAATATCACAAGAGATTCGATCAGAGATCATTATAACTATTATATATCGTCTGATAAGTAGGCCTAGCAAGAAATGTGAAAGGTGATACTGGAGTATCAATATATATCGGATCATAGATTATTATGGTGACGGACCTGGAAGGTGAAGACAGACAAGTTGCAGAATAAAGAAAACAGAAATGTGATTAAAGTGAAGTCACTGAAGGGAGTGTGACAAGAAAAGGGAATATGTTTTGAAATAATAAGTCAGAATCTAGAAATTAGAAGGAGTCGGAGAGATTGGGGGAGATACAAGAAAAAGTAAAAAAGGGCAGCAGAGAAGGACCCTGGGTTAAAAGGATGGGAGGAGGAACGAGGGAAAAAGACACAAGAGGCGGTGACTGAAGAAGTGAAGGAGGGAATAAAGAGGAAAGTAGTATTGATGAGAAGGTGGTTGAAAAATAGAATACACAGACAAGGGCCAGTATATGGAGGTAAGAAATGAAACAAGAGAGTAAAAAGAAGAGTAAAAGAAAAGGCAGCAGGAGAGAGTTGGAAGGAATTATGGAAGATGTGAGGGCAAAAAAGAAGATTTTTAGACTGACAAAAAACGTATAGAGGATCAAAAAGGAAAGTGTGCAATATCAAGGGTAAGCAAGGAGGAATTTTTTGGTGAGATCAACAGACAAACAGGAGATAAAAACGGAATACTTCAAATAACTGTTAAATGTGAATGAGCAGGTGGGGGATGGGGGAGAAGAGATAGTTGAAGGAGGGGAGGATGAGGAGGGGGAGGAGATCACTATGGAGGAGTTGGAGGTGACTCTGAGAGCAATGAAAATGAGGAAGATGGAATACCAATGGAATTAATAAAAAAGGGAGGATAGAAAATGAAAGAATTCTGAAATTGTTTTCAATAGGTGTTGGAACGAGAGAGAAGTACCAGAGGTGGGGAAGTCAATCATAGTTCCAATAGAAAAGGGAAAAAAAGATACAAGGGAGTGTAACAACTACAGGGTAACATTTCTTGTTGGAACACTTGGCAATTAAGGAATACTAGAGAAAACACTGAGAATGGTAGTAGAGCCAGACTGGAGAAGAGCAGCACGGATATAGAAAGAACAGAAATACGACGGATCTTTTGTTCGCCTTGAGAATTATGTTAGAAAAGGTTATGGGAATATAATAAACGAGCATATGTATCTTTCATAGTTCTAAGAAAAGCTTTTGATCAGTGCCATAGGAAGGGACTATTGGAGAGTGCTAGAGAGAGAATATGAGTGAATAACAAAAAAGTTGAGAGAGCCCTGAGAGTTTGTATTAAGAATAATAAATGTATGTAAGAACAGATATGAGAATAAGGAATGCGTTTTAGGGTGAGAACTGGAGTTAAAACAGGGAAGCGTGTTGTCACCAATTTTGTTTTTAGCATATCTGGATGTGTAGTGATAAAGAAGGTGAAAGAGGATATAGGAGATTAGGACTGATATTCTGGCATGCGCAGATGACTTGGCATGCTGGAGTGAAGAGGAAGATAGCCTGAGAGAGGTGGTAACATGTTTTAGCTAATAGGCTTAGAGAGGCCGGTCTGACTATGAACACATAAAGACTGAGATCATTGTGGTTAGTAGGGGAGAGCTGAGAGTAGATGTGAAGGGACTGGAGATATAGATGGATGGAGAATGCAAATACTTGAGGGAGTTTTGAAAGAGGAGGAGAGAAAATGTACAGGAGATACAAGTAGAATTAGCTCAAGTATTGGGAAGCGTGTAAGAGCAGGGTACCCATACTGAAAGATAGACAAATGGGTATGGAGGTGAAAAAGGGTGATATTCGACGAGATGTTAACACCGATTCTACTTTATGGGGGCAGAAACATGAAGTACGACCACAAAGAGAGGATAGAAGAATACAGTCGGCAGAGATGTAGGTTTTAAGAGTATAGTGGAAAGACTAGAGGAGACAGACAAAGAAACTTAAAAATAAAGGAGGAGGTGGAGTGAAGGTTATATTAAATAAGATGGATGCAACCAGATTGAGGTGGGGACACCTGGAGAGGATGCAGGAGGAAGAGAGTGGCCATGAGGAGATGGGAGTGGAGACAGTAGGTGGAGGACTCATTGAGAAAACATGGAATGCTATCGATGCTGGAGAAGAGAAGAGGGAGTCCTGTGGAGGATAGAGAAGATGGGAGAAGAGCTCTGGCCCCTTTAACAGGGTCTTGACCTTTCCTGGAAGCTGTTGTAAGTGAAATTATATATATATATAAATATATATAAATAATATATATATATATATAATATATATATATAATATTATATATATATATATAATATATATATATATATATATATATATATAATATATATGTAATATATAAATTGTTTCTATTGAGCTTTGCTGCCAACTATTCTTCTAGCAGTTG
>JABUQX010119974.1:5000-7500 GCA_015478945.1 Trachelipus rathkii | reverse complement strand
ATATATATATATATATATATATATATATATATATATATATATATATATATATATATATATATATATATATATATATGGGAAGCTTTCTACTTTATTTCCTCAGAACATATAATTTCTGATGTTTTATAATGTTCTAGCAAAGTCGCAGACATTTTTTTTAATACAAATAAAGTATATCCTATTTTATAATACTTTACTTCAATTTCTTCAGTTTATATATTAATTTGTTAATAAGTTATTGAAATTATTTGGTCTCCGGTATATTGTTCAGCTCACTGTATCTTATTATTTTTATTTATTTTCCTCCTTTCCCCAGATTTGGGGTGACGTGAGCAACATGCACAGGAGACAGAAAAGTTAGAAGATCATGACTTAAGTCGAAAGGAAAGCCCCCCCCCTACCATCCCTTCATACCTTTGAGTTAGAGCCCAAAGCGGTAAAAATAATCCACCCTAGGGCTTAACAAGACTGCAACGAACCCTCACTGTGGTATCTCGTCAATCTAGGGTTTACTTCTTAGACCATGCCCACAATCATATCCCCTCCTCCTCATAAAATCCGCCGTTCACTCCTATTTTGCATCTTTCCTTTATACATTCCTTTACTGATACAATCCACTTTTTTTCAGTCAACCAGATGGTCGATTCCTAGCACACTCACCACTATATATCTGCTTAACCAACCAATTATCATCCATCCTTTCAATATAACCAAACAATCTTGATACACTCGTTTATTCTCTCATTTACGCCCTTCTTCACACCACACAACTCCCCAACACGTTCATTCCTCATTTTATTTCTAGCACTAAACGTCTCTAAGATTGTCCATCTGAACAAATTGTACCTTAGATCTATACCTCTTATTCTTTTATTCCACACCATAGTTTCACTACTATACATTAGCACCGGTAACAGCATACCCTCATGCAAAATCCTAGAGCACTCAAAATTTAGTCCCTTTTGTATTCAACAAGGATTCAGTTGCACTAGCCACCTTCCTACCATTCACAAGTTTCTACTACACTCTGCATCATCCGTTCCCTTTAATTTCATCCAACATATAGCCTAAATATTTAAATTCAGATACTTGATTCATTTGCCCACCTTCCAACATGATTTCACACCGCGGACTCTCCTCACTTCCTGCCTTCGCCTAACTCTTATCTACATTTACTTTCAACCCCCCCCCCCCCCCCCCTCTTAATCTCTCAAACTTTCTTCCGATTCGCCACACAAAACCAAATCATCAGCGTACAATAAGAAGGGCACCCTTCGCTATCTTCCATTCTCCATCAGTCTAGCACCTTCCCCTACCATCTCTACCTCTAATTCTTTCATCACCTCATCTATATACAAATTAATTAGCCAAGGAAACATAACACATCCCTACCTCACTCCACTATTAATATTAAACCCTGCACTTTCAACTCCATTTTTTCTTACACAGCTTAGCTATCGACAATCCTTTTGATTCCATTCATTAGCCTACCACCAACTCCATATATCACCAAAACATGCCACAGAGCTTACCTATTAATTCTGTCAATCGTATGTTGCAAGTTCATTTAAACCTAAATACAATTTATTCTTCTTCTTTCTCATTTTCTCAATCATTTGTTTCAAAGTAAAGATTTGATCTACACACCCTCTACCACTCCTAAATGTACCTTGTTCCTTATCAATCAGTTCATCAGTCACTCGAATGTACTTTTCAACTAAAATACCAGCATATATCTTTCCTACAGCACTCAATAAACTAATTTCCCTATAGTTCCTACAGTTCCCCCTATCTCCCATACCCTTACATAAGGGTACTATTACTGATTTTCTCCAAGCCTTCGGAACTATACCTTTTATAAACACTTTCTTACACAACTACCATATCCAATCAATCACAATCTCGTCTCCATTCTTGATCATTTCACAAGTAATTCCATCTATACCTGCTGATTCACCATTCTTCAATCTCTCTCGCTTATCCCATATTTCTAAAATATATATTTCTACCATATGAACCCATTCTATCTCTCCTTCTTAGATCATGGATGTTCCCTTCACACTCTCCTCGCATCCATTTTGTCTGTCACGAAAGTACAGTCCCTATTCATTATTCTTAACCTTTCTCACTTTCTTCTAGAAGAGCTTCCTATTCCCTTGTAAACAGCCATTTGTCCTCCTTCCAAACTGTTCATTTACCTTTTTTTTTTTGTCCTCCTGCGTATGTAACATTTAGTTTTCCTTTTTCCTCCTTATATATTTCCATACACTTTTCTTTTGAAGCCTCATCATTGGCTTTTAACATATTCAACCACACCTCCTTTTTACTTTAAACCTCTTGTACCACATCTTCATTCCACTACTCACTATTAGCATTCTTACTTCCTACTTTAGAACATCCATATACTTCTCTTTCACTACTAACAAAGCCTTCCTTCATTTGTGTCCAGATTTGTTCAGTTTCATCTTGTTCACATTCAACATATTAATTTGCAAGTGCT
>JABUQX010119973.1:20000-24117 GCA_015478945.1 Trachelipus rathkii | reverse complement strand
AAACGCGGGTGAAGTCCCTCTGAGCGTTCCTATTACCAAAAATATTGATGTTTGGTGAGAATCTGTTAAACTCAATAATTACCACCATTTTCGCCAGAACTCCATCTAGGTTTATGGCAAAATAAATCCATCTAGGTTAGGTATATGTTTACAGCTTCGTTGATCCATCCAGGTTAAGTCTTGGTTTAGGACCTTAATTCAGGTTATGATATGTTTTGTTAAGTATATACATAGTAAATCTGTATTTACTTAACAAATCTTATTATACCCTGAACTAGGATGATCCTAAACCACCTCAAGGCCCATTCAGTTTTTTTTATAACAAAAGTTTGGGAAAATTCCAAACTTTGAGGCTGTAACTTTTTTCCTACAGACTCAAGTGATGATTTTTTTTCTTTTCTTTAATACTAATTTTTTTAAAGAGTCTATGCTGTAATTTTTATAAAAATCTATTTAGAGGCCCTTACTGTAAGCAATTACCATAAACTGTATAATAGCCAAGTTAGGCTGTATTAGAGTATTGGGCATAAGTTTGGGCCCCTTATTTAAGTAAAGACATAGATATGCTAGAGTTCAACATATTTTACTCAATTTTTTCATTGCAGCCACCAACAAGGGCAAATTTGCATATTACCTTTGCAATTTAGAGTGAAACATAGAGCAACAAGGATGATTTCTGGGTTTGAGGGTAGAGCTATAATCAGAGGCTGAAAGAGTTTGGAACGTTTTCTGCAGAAAGGAGATTTTTCACAGGGGACATGATACAAGTCTACAAAGGATTTACAAAGTAAATATGGAAACCAATAAATTCTTTATAGTAGACCAAGGGGTACAGTAAGAAAACTAAGAAATCATGAGAAAATAATTCATTCAGTAATAGGGTTGTTAATATGCCCAAGTACTCTTGCCCCGTGAATGATGGAGAATTCATTCACTCTCAATTTATAGCCGTAACGTTATCGTTTTTGTCACTTGTGCTTACGCTCGATAAGAAATGCTAATCCAGTTTTAGCACGAATTTTGTACATAAACGAACGTTTGTTTACAAATATTTTGATCAGCTGTTGTGATGGCGCACGTGGTTTTGGAATAAACAGAAATAAAAAAATAACAAATGGTTTATATTACAAATAAAGCCGTTATTATTATACACAAATGCAAAAATGAAAACGGCTTAAGCCATTTTCGTTTTTGCATGTGTGCTTACTTAACGTAAGAAATGCTAAAGTTTATGTTCTTTCTTTTTTGTCAAATTTAGCACAAATTTAGGAAAATGCTCACCAAACGTAAGGAATTTCCTAAATTCTGTAAGGTTGCTATTTCCCGTGCTTGCCGAATTTAGCAAATTCGAAAAATGTAAACAAATCAAGTGGCGGCGTAGAGGTCTGTTTGATGAAATAAATGTTTCATTCATAAATTAGCTTTAAATCTAATTTTTTCCAAATCGATAAACTCAATCACAATAGTTGATCAATTATTTGTAATATAAACCATTTGTTATTCTTTTTTATTTCTGTTTATTCCAAAAACACTTGCTCCATTACAACAGCAGATCATAATATTTGCAAACAAACGTTCGGTTATGTACAAAATTCGTGCTAGAACTGGATTAGCATTTCTTATCGAGCGTAAGCACAAGTGACAAAACGATAACGTGAGTTTTGGTTGTTTTTCACATTTGTGTTACGACACGTGCAAGAGGTCAGCCAGGTTTGCTTTTGTCAAACCTAGCGCAAAATCAAAATGCTCTCCAAACGTAAGAAATTTCTTTAATTCTGTAAGGTTGCTATTTTACACAGAATTTTATTCTATATTACACAGAATTAAGGAAATTTTTGTTTGTTGAGCTTTTTTTTACTATTTTATGCTGTTTGACAAAAACGAACGCAAAAACAAGCATTTTCTTACTTTCGTAAGCACAAAATGCAGAAACGAAAACGGCTTTATATCAATATTAATATATATATATATATATATATATATATATATATATATATATATATGTAAAGGGGAGGGAACTATATATATATATATATATATATATATATATATATATATATATATATATATATATATATATATATATATATATATATATATATATATATATATATATATATATATATATATATATATATATATATATATATATATATATATATATATATCTCTCCTTCTTTCTTTATCTGCCTTTTTTCCCAAGATTGGGAGTGCTGTAGAGCAAGCATCGGAAAAGAAAAAGTAGTAGAAGAATATGACAAATGTCGGAGAAAGCCCAGCCTTTACCGCCCCTCTGTACTATTAATTAGTAAGAACTCGTCGCAATCAGGAAAATTCACCCTAGAGCTTTCATGGGACCGCGACTGATCCGCACCCGCGGTAAGTCGTCAAGTATGTAGGGTTCATCCCCGCCGCCTGGGCGGGCCGCAAACGCGCCCCTTACGCACCCCGCCATTCCTCCTCATCATGCACCTTTCTTCCGCTTCTGCCAACTCACATTTCTCTCTTCCCTCCTGCAAACATTCCTTTACTGACTAATTCACTTTTTCTTCGGTCTCCCAACTGGTCGGTTCCCCAACACCTTCACCACTATACATCCGCTTAACCAACTGATTACCATTCATTCTTTCCACATGACCAAACCATCTCAACATACTTATTTATATATATATATATATATATATATATAGATAGTAGCATCATTTAACGATTTCAGCAGAAGCATCAGTATTATATTTATATATGGTGGTATATATATATATATATATATATATATATATATATATATATATATATATATATATATACTGTATATATATATATATATATATATATATATATATATATATATATATATATATATATATATATATATAGCCTTTTTTTTTACATTTCTTCTTATCAACAAAAAAATAAAAACTAAGTCCAGTCGATATTTTTTGGGATTTAGCAATACATTGATATTGTAATATTAAATCGATTAGTTGTAAATCGATTATTTGTTACAGATGATAAAATAAAAAAAATCGGAACAGTTTACTTACAAAGTTTATCTGCGTCGCATGTGTAAAGTGAAGTTGTCAGCGCAAAGTTTACAAATGATTGTAAGTGATTTATTTGATATATGCCAAAACGATTGGTGCATGCTAGGTTTTTTAGAACATTTCAACCTAATTTTGCAACAAAAGAGATGTGAGAAATGTTTAAAAAAAATTTCAATAGTAAGAGTTGGAGAAAAATTTAAATCGAGGTTTCTGCTGCAAGGTATATCGAGACACTATCCATGAATTGTAAGTACTTTTTAAATATATATATATATATATTAGTATAGTAGAGAGTATTGCAGAGTCTATATATATATATATATATATATATATATATATATATATATATATATATATATATATATATATATATATATTATCTTTCAGCAGCTACAAAACTGTCTATCAGTAAAAGTTAGCGATAGTTTTACGGCACACTGAATCAGTAAAGTTTAGGGCTACTTTACCGGCAATGAGTAACGAGCCCCCTAAAATGGAGCATTTACCCTTTTAGGGGGCCTGAGCCGATAAAAACGAGGGACGTTCACCTTAAGATGAACTGGCAAACCTGGCGCTAAGACCTGAAAGAGTTAAAGGAGACCATCCTGAGGGGATTAGTCCCCCCCGTGTCCACCTAGAGGCCGAGAGACCCTGACTCCCACACTGGGGCACTACCTGTGGTTATTATTTGTTAGTGATATATCCCAAAAAACAATAAATCGCGGAATGATTACTTTTGGGACATTTAAGGAACAATCTACATTGGAACAGCATAATTTAAATTTCTATTTGATTTTTGATTATATATATATATATATATATATATATATATATATATATATGTATAGTATAAAGAGAGTATATATATATATATATATAGTTATAGTATATATATATATAAAGTATATATATGTATATATATATATATTGTATCGATATTACCAAATATCGATTCCATGTATCGATATAACAAAGTATCGATTTTCGATTTAATCAAACCCATCAAATATCGAAAATGAACTCTAAAAAATTAGTGCTGGATAAATGATGCCTTTTTCATATATATATATATA
>JABUQX010119973.1:7500-15000 GCA_015478945.1 Trachelipus rathkii | reverse complement strand
TCGCCTGCTAAAATCAACAAAAGTTTTATAGGCTTAACTTCAAAATTTGGAGGAGAACCAGCGAGCCTAAGAAACAATAACAACAACAACAACAAAGAAAATAAAAATAAAGCCTCTATGAATTCGTTAAATTCGCCTCTATGCTGTAACAAACTATAGCTCAAAATTGCCTGGCTGCTAAGGACCGCCACTGCTCTTGAGGACGATCGGAGAAGTCTCCAAATGCTCCCATATGGTTTGTGGTTTTTTTTTTTAACGAAAGTAATTTTTGTAAGTGAAAATGTAATCTTATAATTATTTTGTTTTATTAAAAAAATTAATTAAAATGTATTATAATTCGACGGCAGAACGATGTTATGAAATGATGGAAAATCAGATAGACTTCTTTTGGTTATATAATAATTAGAAGAATCTTGTGTATATTTAAATAAACGTTTACAATGTGAGGAGGTGGGAATCCCCTATCCTTCGGTACTCTTACCCCCCAAAATTGGGTGCGAAAAATGTAGAACAAAGAAACGCTTGTAAGACGGACTTTTAGGAGATCCGTTATTATTCATATAATAAAAATTCCTTCTTTGAGGAAGAAAAATTGTAACTTGGTATTTTTAAGAATAAGAAAATTTATAGTCTAAAACATTTTTGTGAGGTCTTTATGATCGGGTTTTAAATGCATGACGGGAATTCCCATATTAAAAAAATTATTGTATTTTATTTATTAAGTATGATAAATAGATTAGGATGTTCGGTTCCTCTAATGAAAAAATATAATAAAATTATTATAATCAGTAATTTACGAGTTCATTTTATGTCAATAGAAACTGTCTGATTAAAAATTATTATTTTGTTAATATTTTATGGTGCTGAGTTGTTTATATTCTTCGAATTCAACGAAAGTACTTTAAAATTTATACCATAAGGGGGAGGAGCTATGAACTCTTGTTGTCCTCTGACGTCATTCACGAGAGGGTGTAGGCCTTAGACAAATTGGCGTGTAGCTAAAAATGAAATAAATTCTACGGAATATTCATGTCAACTTTGAAAAAAAAAAGATTTTAAATGTATTTTTTTAATTGAGGCTGGGTGTTCTTGACTAGCCGAGGATGCACCAAATATGTACTGAGTATAGTACTATATAAAATAATGCTATTATAATCTTTATTGTAATTAATAAAGCTAGAACTCTTGGGAGGCAAAAGATATTATTATGAGAGGAGAAACAAAGCTCCAACAGTTATGTATTATTATGTACGGTAAAATTGACTTACATTTTATAAGATAACACACACAACTGTTTTTATTCTTTTTGTTTATATTATTTAAAATAGTCTCTCTCCTACCGGCAAAATCTGGTATCGGAGGGAAGACGCCAGTTAGTGAGGCTGAGACAACAAAGCCATCGACAAGTGTCCCGGGCATCGCCCGGGCACACAAAATATCTTATTTTTGTAATAAAATTAAAGGTGTTAGATTATTATTAATGTTCTTATAATAAGATCTTTAAGTGTCAGTTGAAAAGCAAAACCGATTCACCAGTGAATAAAAAGATAAAAATTATAGAAAGAACGGTGATAGAGATCCAGTAAGGAACATGGCATTATATTATTTGCCCCACCTTGCAAACTGTTCTAAAATAAATGTATATAATATGGGATTTAAGTATTCACGAAAATATATTTAAAGGGTTCAGGCCCACCTCATTTATTATACCAAATAACAATTAATATCTATTATTATGTAGAAAACAATATAAAAGGGAATGCTAATAAAAAGAATAACATCAAAATTCATTTTATTTCAATACAATTCTTCCATCTTATTAATTGAGAAAGAGTATATATATATATATATATATATATAGTGAGTTATATATATATATATATATATATATATATATATATATTATATCGAATTATGTACATATCGATATATTTCTAGCGATAATAGCGAAGGTAATTCGATATTTGCTAAAATATCGATATTTTTAGATATCGGACATCCCTACCCACAATTTGATCGTTCCAAAATTAAGTATAAACATGACCTAGATTGTGGTATAAATTACACAGTATATGTATTTACAGTAGGTAAGATCGTTGGTTTCCAACGTGGAGCCTCAGTGCCCTACAGGGGGGGCATTTTGCTTTTTAAGGGGGATAATTCGAGAATGAGTTATTAACAGCGAATAATTTGCACTTATTTTTATCCTTCCTCCCATTTTATCATGGCTGTCATATCATCATGGCAATGTCAGCAGCTGTCTCCCAAAGAGTTTACTCTTTATAGAGCCCACCTATAATTTTTTATCCAACGTCCGTGTTCCTGGCAGTTGTTATACGTTTTTACGATATATATATATATATATATATATATATATATATAGTAGTTATATATATATATATATATATATATATATATATATATATATATATATATATATAGTTATAGTATATATATATATATATATATATATATATATATATATATATATATATATATATATATATATATATATATATATATATACATATATATATCATAAGCTATATGTTGTCTTTTTTTTCTCACATTTCTTTTTCCGATACGAGGTCTTCTCACTCATTTTTTATATTCTCTTTTAATTTGTAGATAAGAACTGTGGTTATTCTATCTATGCTTTTTTATGTTGATATGTATATGTAAATTCCAGATTTTGTGTTCAGTCGGATTCTCAATTCTTATTATGTGTTAAGCCTTTAAGGTTCAAAGTAACATTGAAACATTACCCGCGATTTACTCTATAATTCACAACACCGCCTCGTGTTGTTATAGTTCTCAATTTCACTGTGATCATGGATATTGGGAGATTCCTTGGTACGTACGTTTTACTTTAAATATTAATAAAACTTTGTGTATTTACTTCTTAAAAGTATGAATTTTGTAACACATGATCTTACTTGTCCATATGAGGTTAGCTTCATTTTAAAAAACTATTTTTCATTACAACACAGAAATTAGTGGTTTTCAGCTTGCTATACTTTAATTTTTTCTGTTAACATTTTTGAATGTTAGTAAAATTATTAGCCTAAGACCACATATGTGACAGATTTACAGTAGTAGAACCATATATATATATATATATATATATATATATATATATATATATATATATAAGTAGCAGCAGTATATATATATATATATATATATATATATATATATATATATATATATATATATATATATATATATATATATATATATATATATATATATATATATATATATTTTTTTTAATAAATTTGAAAAAAAAGAACTCAGATAAAATGGAAATGGTAGCGGTGGTAAAACGAAGCGTGATACCCAATAAGTCAACTAAGTACTACACAAGAGGCACCTCCTACTGCATATTTCCTGCATGATAAAGAAACCTAATAATTCCAGGAACAGCACTCGACGAGTCAAGATATGGGTCCAGATCTCGGAGCTAGCGTTTCAGTAGATGACAGTCACGAAAATGGACATTGGTAAATATGTTGGACCATCTATGATTTCGATTGAGGAAAAGAAACAGTTACTGGAAAGAGGTTGTGGATCCGGCCTTAAGACCTATAATTCCTTGAAGATGCTACCCACCTTAGAGGGAAATTCAATAATGAATGGTTGGAGACATATCCACCTTGGCTGACATACTCCAGGAGCCTAAAGGAGCATTTTGCAAGTTTTGTCTTTTATTTCCACCAAATTAAAGTTCGGTCAGAGGAGTCCTAGGCTCTTTAATAATAAGACCTTTCTCTAAAATAAAAAGATGTTCATGTGGTTTGTAAGTGGGACATACAAACACAGAGTGGCATAAAACTGCTGTTGTAGCTGCAAGATTGTTCCTACAGGACGTGCCGGTAGACATCCAAATTAACCAGCATAAGAAAATCATAGAAGAAAATAAAAAATATTATCCTCAATAATTTCATGTGTGACATTTTCTCTGGTACACGCGCGATTTACCGCTTCCGGGTAAGCATCATGGAGGAGGGAGTGTTGCAAGATTTGTGCTGCTTACGAATAGTAGATGCCGGAGATCAGTCATTGAAAACCATTTTGAAAAGGGGAAGAAAATGCTACATACCAATCAGTTCAGATTCAGAATGAGATCATTCCTCTATGTGGTACTACTATAAAGGAAAACATCGTTAATAAGGTAGTTGAAGTGTGCGCTTATAGCTTCACTAGCAGATGAAACCGCTGATTTTTCTGGAAAGGAACAATTATCCATAGAGTTGCACTATTTCGACAATCACTGTGCAAGAGGGAACTTATTGGCTTTTGTAGAACTGAAAGTGCTTGACGTAAAACATCATGAAAGCATACGTTTTGTACTTCAGAAGTTTGTGGGTTTGTGGGTTTTGTGGGTTTGGGTTTTTGATGGATTCATAAGATGTCTGGCAAACAAGGAGGTGTCCAAGCACTCTCGAAGAAAAAGTATAAAAAAGCATTTATTCTTTCATTGCTCTTCACACAAACAAATTCTAGTAGTAAATGATTTGAACACAATACCAAAAATCCGCCAACACTGTGGGAACTATAAAGGACATTATTACGTTTTTCGCGAGTCGATCTTGAGAAGAAAATTAATGCCGTAAACATCCCAAGCTCTGCGTCAGACCAGATAGGTCTGAACAACAACACAAGTGCAAAGTGTTTGGGTTGAGCACTTTGTACGAATGACAAGTATTAGAAATCCTTTCAATTTTGAAGGAAATACAGCCACAAGAAAAAGTGCTTTTCAGTTGCGCGGCATGTAAGTCGTCGTTCATCATGGCTATGATATTGATCGCGAAGTACTCAGCGATGTTAGAGCCATGTAAATGCTTTCCAATCCAAGACCTTGGATATCGTCAAAACTCGCAGCACATTCAACATTTTGTGGAAATGGTTAGGAGCCAATGGAAAGAAGAAAAAATCGCCGATGAAGTGTTAAAAAAAGCTATTCAAATCGCCGAGCAACTGGGACTTGATCTGAATATATCACGGATTTTTGTAGGCAGCAGCACCCCAGCAACCATCCAGCAACAAATCCCACGAAGTTCTAAGGAAGATCCTAATAAATCCTGCATCTGGATTCCCATAACCCTTCTTTGAATTACGTTTCTACCAAAAATACACCTGTTTATGCATTGACATATCAACACTCTTTCATCATGCTACTCATAACAATCGATGAGTTAAAGGAAAAGACAGCTTCATTTTATAGTTTTTACCACTTAGAAGGCATAGAAGAAGAGCTTGAACTTTGGTACAAAATTTGAAAGGACAAGAAACTGAGTTGTGAAGAACTAAAAGATCTTGTTGTCTCCCAAGTCTTAAAGGGGACTGAACCTTTCTTTCCGTCGACGAAAAAGGCTTTGATGATACTACTCGCCCAGCCATGCACCACCAGTATAGTAGAACACTCTTTCAGTACTCTGCGAAGGATCAAGACTTGACTACGAAGTACTATGGAAGACGACAGGTAAACGGACTGGCTATGATGAGGGTACACCAAAAATTTGTGTTTGACAATTATGATTATTTTATTCAAACAGTAGCTGATAAATTTGCGTTGAACCCAAGGAAATTACTTTTTTAATAACATCAATTTTGCAGCTGCTCTATATTGTGAATTTTCCATCATTGCGTATTGTATTTGATATTCTATTGTTTTAATAAAAATATTTTTTTTAAAAATATTAATCATTTAATTATCCATACAAATGTTTCTAGTTTTATGTCGTCTTTCTTTAATATATATATATATATATATAGTATATATATATATATATGTTATATATATATATATTATATATATATATATATATATATATATATATATAGCATATATATATATATATATATATATATATACATATATATATATATATATATATATATATATATATATATATAATATATATATATATATATATATATATATATATATATATATATATATATATATATATATATATAAGCTCTAGGCCCTGCCGTCCCTTTACTAGAAGTTGGCGACGCCCATGCACTTGATAGCTGTACTAAATTAGGTGCCCAATATAAAATTTCTCTGAAGCAGGCATATCAAGCACAATTAAGGATTTCACTAACAGTTAGTGAGAATTTGTTAGGTACCTTTATCTTATTGCAATAATTAAAATGATCAAAATATTACAGAAGAAACTTCCATTTTAATTTATGTATTTAGTTTTCTTATTTGGATTTCCAAACTTTTCTTGTTATTTTTTCATATCACTTCAAACTAAATTATTTTTAAACAATTTCTCAGTTGATTTCGCCCTTAGTGTACTTCAACTGTCCTTTCGTTCTTTTATTTTTCTCTTTCATGGTTGCCATGTACCTTGTTAAGATCAAAGTTAATGGCCTTTTAGGCTTCCTCCACGTGAATAGGAGTTCACTTTCTGAATAATAAAAATTATATGTCACAGAGTGGGGGGGGGATCACAAAATTTAAAGATGCTTATGTGGGGCAGGCCAGAACAAAAGGTTTGAAACCAGCTACTTTAGAAGAAGGGAGAATCTCTGGATACCTATTTATGATACCAAGTTAAAAACTATCTATCAAATGAAACTCGAACACACCAATTATTGTATAGAAAATAATATAATTGATAGCAAAATACTGGATATTACAGGCTGTTTCTTTATAGGACCATGAGCACTAGAGCAATATTCTCTAATTTTAAATTGGCCATAGCAGAGATATAAATATGGAATTTATACATCTTTCTAATTCAATGACGATTAAATATTACTGTACAATTCAGTGATACGAATGTAAGTTTGAGCATTCGCCAAAGTCAAAGCGAGGAATTTACAACACATTTACTACGAATGCTAAGTATGAGTATTAGCCAATGCTGATATATTACATATAGAAATATATGTATATAATGAGAGACCAAAATAGGCGTAAGCAATTTAAATATGCTGGTCATTAATTTTTAGTGTCAGTTACACGTATTAGCGAGGAACCAATCGTTGATTAATTATAACGATATATAGTATATATATATATATATATATATATAATAAATATATATATATAATAATATAATATATATATATATATATATAGTATATATATATATATATATTATATATATAATATTATATAATACATATATATAATAATTATATATAATAATATATATATATATATATATATATATATATATAATTATATAATATATATATATATATATTATATATAAATATATATTATATATATATATATATATATATTATATATATATATATATATTATAGGAATATATAACCTAGGATAAAAAAAAAAGTAATTATAACAGTATATAATGTTCCATGATATATAATTAAACCAAAGATAACATTCGTCATTGAAATCTCCATTAGTTTTTTTTTTGCCCAAAAAAAATAAATAAAATAAAAAATAAATAAATAGATACGTAAATAAAAAAAGAATGATAATAAAATTTGTAAAAAAAAAAGAAAAAA
>JABUQX010119973.1:0-2500 GCA_015478945.1 Trachelipus rathkii | reverse complement strand
TATATATCACCCAATAAAACTAGGCTCACACTAAGGGTATATATATACTAGGCTCCACTAGAGTAACGTAGTATATTCATACCCCACGACGGTAATAACAGAGAATAAAGGTTAATATATATATAATATATATATATAGTTATACTAATATAGTATAATGTACGTAATAAAACCAATAATTATATATTAGTCTAGGATTTATATACGTACTGAATATATATTATATGAAATTATAGATATATATATAATATATATATATATATTATATATATATATATATATATATATATATATAGATATAATAGGTATATCTAAACAGTATTAATAAATATATATATATATATATAATATATAATATAATATAACATTATATATATTATAATATATATAATATGTAATATTATATATATATATTGATATAATATAGATATATATATATATATTAATATATATAAAAAGAACCAATATAGGTTCTTTTTACTGAGGTTAACCACCCCCCACAGACGATATATCGATTATTTTTATTTCGGTAAACAACCCAACATCGATATATCGTATTATTTATTGAATATCATTGTTAACATTTTATAAACATTTATTTTTGCAATTATTAATTTTTTGATTATCGATCATTTAAATATAATTGTAATTTATTTATTTTTTTTTGGAGATGGTAAGTTTTCAATAAAAAATCTTAAATAATCTCAGATTTGTTATAATAGACTTATTAATTTCGTGATATACGTGTCAATTAATAAACTTATATTTCTTACTAATATAGTTGTATAGTTTAAGAAAGATGTACTTATGTAATAGAAGTTAGTATAAGAGCATGATTAACCCACCTTAAAGAAAAAGCAATAGAATGTTTAATGCTAAAAGAAATCCTTCGATTCTAGTCGGACTTGGCAAAGAATGGCCATAAGGATGAAACGTTATGCGTCAATGCTAATTGAAAGATGGCTACAAGAGGGTGTGGGAATCGTGTTACAAGTTTAGAGAGAATCTGTCCAGATACAAGAGATCTAGAAGCCATACAGCGCCTAAGAGATCTTACGTGGTTACGAACGCAGAGCTAGCACCTTGGAATAACTAAATTAAGCACCTTAAATATTTGTTTATTTTTAGTTAAAGGTTCATAAAATGGTACTTATGGTCTTACCAAATTTTAGTGTGTACTGAAATTTAAATTAGATACAGAAATCGAATATTACGACACTACAAAGAATTATTTACCGAGGAAAATAATGAGAGCTTTCAATATTCGAAAAAATACTCAAGATTATTCTAATTGTGAGCTAGAAACAACACCATTAATAGAGGAGTTGATTGATGACTTCATTACTCAAAGGAGAAAATACCAATAAAGAGCAGACAATTCCCCCAAATCCAATGAGGGTTTTTCGGCGGGTTATGCATAAAAGTCCGATGTTAGAACAAAGAATGCTCCTTATGTTTGGTACACGAAGAGAGAAAGCGAAATACTTTACTAAGCATAATTATATTCAAGAAGAATGCGAAAAGGCACAACTTATTTAGATTTTCAGATTAATGGGCGAACTATGATAAGAATATTTCAAAAGATCAAAGATATGATTCACAAACATGAAATAGTTAATCATTCAGAGAATTTCATTAATCCATATAATGGAGCTCATACGCAGACTATTGAAAGATTATGGGGAATTCTGAAATATAGAAACAAGGGAGAATGCGGAACTAGTCGTTTAATGTTGCAATCATATGTAATTTAACGCCACAGGAATGTGGACACGAACAAAAAAAATAAAGTGAAGGAACCGATTTAAGGAGTGTTATTAAAGAAAGTACAAGAACTTACTGCTAAAATTTATAGACCAATAATAAATTTAAATTTGTTAGTTTATTAGAAAATAATCGAATAAATATTATAAAGAAGTAATCGATATAGTCGATTGCTGGGGGTTAAGCCGAAAAAGAACCTAGGACTCTAAAGTTAAACCCATGCCCGTCCTCAAATAAATTTAGTATTGGAAAAGCGTTGGTAATAATTTTGATATTAGCAAATGTAAATTAAAAATATCAGATTGCTATAAAAGTTGAACTTGACTTTTTTTTAGTTTTTGAGCTTCAAATTGATGATTATTTCTATTAAATTTTAATTAATTTGTTTAGTTATTCCGACGTAATAATATTATTAATCTTTGCCGTACCTCAACATATAAGTGTTGGAAGTTATATATAATTATTATAATATATATTAATTAATATTTATATATTATTATATAAATAGATATATTATATATAAATAGAATTATTATATATATATATAGATATTATTATATTAAATATTAATATATATTATATAATATATAATATTAATATATAATTATAAGTATATATATATATGATTAGAGAAGAAGAGAGAGATATATATATATATATAATATATATATTAGTAGTTGTATAGATAGAGATATATAGATATATAGATTACATTAGAAATATAGAGAAGTAAGAA
>JABUQX010119972.1:0-15035 GCA_015478945.1 Trachelipus rathkii | reverse complement strand
GCCCTATTCAAGGAGGGGAACTTCTCTAGGTAATTCACCACCCTCACGGGCATAGCCCTATCAAGGAGGGGAACTTCTCTAGTTATATCACACCTCACGGGCATAGCCCTATTCAAGGAGGGGAACTTCTAGGTAATTCACACCTCACGGGCATAGCCATTTTAGGAGGGGAACTTTCTCTAGGTAATTCACACCTCACGGCATAGCCCTATTCAAGGAGTGGAACTTCTCTAAGTAATTCCCACCTCAAGGGCATTAGCCCTATTTCAAGGAGGGGAAACTTCTCTAGGTTAATTCACACATCACGGGGCATAGCCCTATGGCAAGGAGGGAACTTCTTAGCGTAATCCACACCTCACCGGACATGCCCTATTCAAGGAGGAGGGAACTTAATCTTACCGGTATTCACACCTCCACGGGCATAAGCCCTTATTCAAGGAGGGGATCTTCTTTAGGTAATTTCACACCTCACGGGCATAAGCCCTATTCAAGGATTGAGACTTCTCAAGGTAATTTACACCTCACGGGTATAGCCCCTTTGCAAGGAGGGGAACTTCTCTAGGTAATTCACACTCACGGGCATAGCCCTATTCAAGGAGGGGAACTTTCTCTAGGAATTCACACCTCACGGGCCGCATAGCCCTGTTCAAGGAGGGAACTTTCTCTAGGTAATTCCACACCTCACGGGCATAGCCCTATTCAATCAGGGGAACTCTCTAGGTAATTAACACCTCACGGGGACATAGCCCTATTCAGGAGGGGAACTTCTCTAGGTAATACACCACCTCACGGGCATAGCCCTTTCAAGGAGGGGAACTACTCTAGGTAATTCACATCACGGGGATAACCCTATTCAAGGAGGGGAACTTTCTCTAGGTAATTCACACCTTACGCGGATATAGCCCTATTCAAGGAGGGAACTCTCTAGTAATTCACACCTCACGGCATAGCCCTATTCAAAGGAGGGGAATTCTCTAGGTAATTCATACCTCACGGGCATAGCAGCCCTTTTCAAGGAGGAACTTCTCTAGGTAATCACACCTCACGGGCATAGCATTAGGAGGGAAACTTCTCTATGTAATTCACACCCCAAGGGCATAGCCTATTCAAGGAGGGAACTTCTCTAGGTATATAATTCACACCTTACGGGCAAAGCCCTATTCAAGAAGGGGAACTTCTCTAGTAATTCACACCTCACGGGCAATAGCCCTATTCAGGAGGGGAACTTCTCTAGGTAATTCACACCTCACGGGCATAGCCCTTTTCAAGGGAGGGGAACTCTCTAGGTAATCACAACTCACGGGCATAGCCCATATTCTAGGAGGGGAACCTCTCTAGGTAATTCACACCTCAAAGGCATAGCCCCCATTTCAAGGAGGGGAACTTCTCTTATTAATTCACACCGCTCACGCGCAAAGCCCTATTCAAGGAGGGGAACTTCCTCTAGGTATTCACACCTTTCACGGGCATAGGCCCTATTCAAGGAGTGGGAACTTCTCTAGGGTATTCACACCTCACGGCATAGCCCTATCAAGGAGGGGAAACTTCTCTAGGTAATTCACAGCTCACGGCATAGCCCTATTCAAGGAGGGAACTTCTCTAGGTAATTCACAGCCTTCACGGCATAGCCCTATTCAAGGGAGGGGAACTTCTCTAGGTAATCCACACCTCACGGGAACTAGCCCTGTTCAAGGAGGGGAATTTCTCTTGGGTAATTCACACCTCATGGCATAGCCCTATTCAATCAGGGAACTTCTCTAGGTAATTAACACCTACAGGCATAGCCCTATTCAAGGAGGGGAAACTTCTCTAGGTAATTTACACCTCACGGGCATAGCCCTTTCAAGGAGGGGAATTCTCTAGGTAATTCACACCTCACCGGGCATAGCCCAATTCAAGGAGGGGAACTTCTCTAGGTAATTCACACCTCACGGGCATAGCCTATTTAAGGAGGGGAACTTCTCTAGGTAATTCACACCTCACGGGCATAGCCCTATTCAAGGAGGGGAACTTCTCTAGGTAATTAACACCTCACGGGCATAGCCCTTATTCAAGGAGCCGGAACTTCTCTAAGGTAATTCACACCTCCGGCATAGCCCTATTCAAGAGGGGAACTTCTCTAGGTAATTCACACCTCACGGGCATAGCCCTATTCAAGGAGGGGAACTTCTCTAGGTAATTCACACCTCACGGGCATAGCCCTATTCAAGGAGGGGAACTTCTCTAGGTAATTCACCACCCTCAAAAACGGGGGCCCCCCCATAAAGGGGGCCCCCCTTTCAAATTTTCTAGGGGAGGGGAACTTCTCTAGGTAATTCACACCTCAAGGGCATATTCCCCTATCAAGGAGGGGACACTTCTCGTAGGTAATTCCACACCTCCACGGCATAGCCCCTATTCAAGGGGGGAACTTCTCTAGTAATTCACACCTTCACGGGCATAGCCCTATTCAGAGGGAACTTCTCTAGGTATTACACCTCACGGGCATAGCCCTATTCAAGGGAGGGGAACTTCTCTAGGTAAATTCACACCCAACGGGCATAGCCCTATTCAAGGAGGATTTCTCTAGGTAATTCACACCTCACGGGCATAGCCCTATCAAGGAGGGAACTTCTCTAGGTAATTCACACCTCACGCGGCATAGCCTATTTAAGGAGGAGGAACTTCTCTAGGTAATCACACCTCACGGGCATAGCACTATTCAAGGAGTGGAACTTCTCTAGGTAATTCACACTCCACGGGCATACCCTATTCAAGGAGGGGAACTTCTCTAGTAATTCACACCTCACGGGCATTATAGCCCTATTCAAAGAGTGGAACTTCTCTAGGTAATTCACAACCTCACGACATTAGCCCTATTCAAGGAGGGGAATTCTCTAGGTAATTCACACCAAACGGGCATAGCCATTCAACGGAGGGGATCTTCTCTAGGGAATTCACACCTCACGGGCATAGCCCATTCAAGGAGGGGGAACTTCTCTAAGGTAATTCACACCTCACGGGCATAGCCTATTCAAGGAGGGGAACTTCTCTAAGTAATTCACACCTCACGGGCATAGCCCTATTCAAGGAGGGGAATTTCTTAGGTAATTCCACACCAACGGGCATGCCCTATTCAAGGAGGGAATCTTCTCTAGGTAATTCACACCCAGGGCATAGCCCTATTAAAGGAGGGAACTTCTCTAGGGTAATTCACACCTTACGGGCATAGCCACTATTCAAGGAGGGGAAACTTCTCTTCAAGATAATTCACACCTCACGGGCATAGCCCTATTCAAGGAGGGGAACTTCTCTAGGTAATTCACACCTCACGGGCATAGCCCTATTCAAGGAGGGGAATTTCTCTAGGTAATTCACACCTCACGGGCATAGCCCTATTCAATCATGGGAACTTCTCTAGGTAATTAACACCTAACGGGCATAGCCCTATATCTAGGAGGGGAACTTCTCTAAGTAATTCACACTCGGGCATAGCCCTTTTCAAGGAGGGGAACTTCTCTAGGTAATTCACACCTCACGGGGATAACCCTATTCAAGGAGGGGAACTTCTCTAGGTAATTCACACCTCACGGGCATAGCCCTATTCAAGGAGGGGAACTTCTCTAGGTAATTCACACCTCACGGCATAGCCCTATTCAAGGAGGGGAACTTCTCTAGGTAACTCACACCTCACGGGCATAGCCCTATTCAAGGAGGGGAACTTCTCTAGGTAATTCACACCTAAAGGCCTAGCCCTATTCAAAGAGGGAAACTTCTCTAGGTAAAAATTCACACCTCACGGGCAAAACGCCATATTCAAGGAGGGAACTTTCTTCTTAGTAATTCACACCTCACGGGCATAGCCCTATTCAAAGAGGGGAACTTCTCTAGGTAATTCACACCTCACGGGCATAGCCCTATTCAAGGAGGGAACTTCTCTAGGTAATTCACACCTCACGGGCATAGCCCTATTCAAAGAGGGGAACTTCTCTAGGTAATTCACACCTCACGGGCATAGCCCTATTCTAGGAGGGGAACTTCTCTAGGTAATTCACACCTCAAAGGCATAGCCCTATTCAAGGAGGGGAACTTCTCTAGGTAATTCACACCTCACGGGCAAAGCCCTATTCAAGGAGGGGAACTTCTCTAGGTTAATTCACACGCTCCGGGCATAGCCACGTATTCAAGGAGTGGAACTTCTCTAGGTTATTCACACCTCACGGGCATAGCCCTATTCAAGGAGGGGAACTTCTCTAGGTAATTCACACCTCACGGGCATAGCCCTATTCAAGGAGGGGAACTTCTCTAGGTAATTCACACCTCACGGGCATAGCCCTATTCAAGGAGGGGAACTTCTCTAGGTAATTCACACGCTTTCACGGGCATTGCCCGTTCAGGAGGGGAATTTCTCTAGTAATTCACAACCTCACGGACATAGCCCTAGTCAATCTGGGGGAAAAACTCTCTAGGTAATACACACCCACGGCATAGCCCTATTTCAAGGAGGGAACTCTCTAGGTAATTCACACCTCACGGGCATAGCCCTTTTCAAGGAGGGGAACTTCTCTAGGTAATTCACACCTCACGGGGATAGCCCTATTCAAGGAGGGGAACTTCTCTAGGTAATTCACACCTCACGGGCATAGCCCTGTTCAAGGAGGGGAACTTCTCTAGGTAATTCACACCTCACGGGTATAGCCCTATTCAAGGAGGGGAACTTCTCTAATTAATTCACACCTCACGGGCATAGCCCTATTCAAGGAGGGGAACTTCTCTAGGTAATTCACACCTCCGGGCATAGCCCTATTCAAGGAGGGGAACTTCTCTAGGTAATTCACACCTCACGGGCATAGCCCTATTCAAGGAGGGGAACTTCTCTAGGTAATTCACACCTCACGGGCATAGCCCTTTTCAAGGAGGGGAACTTCTCTAGGTAATTCACACCTCACGGGCATAGCCCTATTCTAGGAGGGGGAACTTCTCTAGGTAATTCCAACCTCAAGGGCATAGCCCTATTCAAGGAGGGGAACTTCTCTAGGAATTCACACCTCACGCAAGCCTTATTCAAGGGGGAATTCTCTAGGTAATTTCACACCTCACGGGCATTAGCCCTATTCAATCAGGGAACTTCTTCTAGGTAATTAACACCTCACGGGCATAGCCCTATCAAGGAGGAACTTCTCTAGGTAATACACACCTCACGGGCATAAGCCTTTTCAAGGAGGGGAACTCTCTAGTTAATTCACACCTCACGGGATAACCCTATTCAAGGAGGGAACTTCTCTTGGTAATTCACAACCTCACGGGCAAGGCCCTATTCAAGGAGGGGAACTTCTCTAGCGTAATTCACACCTCACGGGCATAGTCCTATTCAAGGAGGGAAACTTGCTCTAGGTAATTCACACCTCGCGGGCATAGCCCTATTCAAGGAGAGGGAACTTCTCTAGGTAATTCCCACCTCACGGGCATAGCCCTTTCCAAGGAGGGATTTTCTCTAGGTAATTCACACCTCACGGGATAGCCGCTAATTCAAGGAGGCCGGAAACTTCTTCTAGGTATTCACACCTTCACGGCCATTTACCCTGTTCAAGGGGGGACTTCTTAGGTAATTTCACACCTCACGGGTATAGCCCTATTCAAGGAAGGGAGAACTTCTCTAATTATTTCACACCTCAAGGCATAGCCCTATTCAAGAGGGGAACTTTCTCTAGGTAATTCACCCTTCACGGGCATAGCCCTATTCAAGGAGGAACTTCTTTAGGTAATTCACACCTCACGGCATAGCCCTATTCAAGGAGGGGGGAACTCTCTAGGTAATTCACACCTCGCGGGCATACCCTTTTCAAGGAGGGAAACTTCTCTAAGTAATTCACACCTCACGGGGCATAGCCCCATTCTAGGAGGGGAACTTCTCTACGTAATTCACACTCCACGGGCATAGCCCTATTCCAAGGAGGGGAAACTTCTCTAGGTAATTCACACCTCACGGTGCATAGCCCTGTTCAAGGAGGGAACTTCTCTAGGTAATTACACCTCACGTGCATAGCCCTATTCAAGGAGGGGAACTTCTCTATATATCACACCCTCACGGGCATAGCCCTATTCAAGGAGGCGAACTTCCTCTAGGTAATTCAACACCTCACGGGCATAGCCCTATTCAAGGAGGATCTTTCTCTAGGTAATTCACACCTCCACGGGCATAGCCCTATTCAAGGAGGGAACTTCTCTAGAGGTAATTTCACACCTCACGGGCATAGCCTATTCAAGGAGGGGAACTTCTCCTGGTAATTCACACTTCACGGGCATAGCCCCTATTTCAAGGATGGAACTTCTCTAAGTAATTCACACCTCACGGGCTTAAGCCCTATTCAAGGAGGGAACTTCTCTAGTTAATTCACACATCACGCGGCATAGCCCTATTCAAAGGAGGGGAACGTCTCTAGGTAATTCACACCTCACGGGGCATAGCCCTATTCAAAGGAGGGGAACTATCTAGCAATACACACCTCACGGCATAAGCCTTATTCAAGGAAGGTCTCTTCTCTAGGTTAATTCACACCTCAACGGGCATAGCCCTATTAAGAGGGAACTTCTCTAGTTAGTAATTTACACCTCACGGCACTAGCCCTATTTCAAGGAGGACTTCTCTAGGTAATTCACACCCTCACGGGATAGCCCTATTCAAGGAGGGGAACTTCTTAGGTAATTCACACCCTCACGGGCATAGCCCTATTCAAGGAGGGGAACTTCTCTAGGTAATTCACACCTCACGGGCATAGCCCTATTCAATCAGGGGAACTTCTCTAGGTAATTAACACCTCACGGGCATAGCCCTATTCAAGGAGGGGAACTTCTTCTAGGTTAACCCCACCCCCTCACGGGGACAGCCCCTTTCAAAGGAGGGGAATTTTTCTAGTAATTCACACCCCCCGGAATAACCCTATTCAAGGAGGGAACTTTCTCTAGGTAATTCAACCACCTCACGTGACATTAGCCCTATTTTCAAGGAGGGAAAACTTCTCTAGGAAATTCACAACCCCCCGGGGCAAACCCTTTTTCAAGAAGGGGGACTTTTCCCGTAAAATACAACCCCCCCGGGAAAGCCCATTTGCAAGAATTGGAACTTCTCTAGTAATTACACTCACGGGCTAGCCCTATTTCTAGAGGGGGAAACTCTCTAGGAATTCACACCTCAAAGGGCATAAGCTCTATTCAAGGAGGGAACTTTTTTTGAATTCACACCTCACGGGCAAAGCCCTATTCAAGGAGGGGAACTTCTCTAGGTAATTCACACCTCACGGGCATAGCCCTATTCAAGGAGGGGAACTTCTCTAGGTAATTCACACCTCACGGGCATAGCCCTTTTCAAGGAGGGGAACTTCTCTAGGTAATTCACACCTCACGGGCATAGCCCTATTCTAGGAGGGGAACTTCTCTAGGTAATTCACACCTCAAAGGCATAGCCCTATTCAAGGAGGGGAACTTCTCTAGGTAATTCACACCTCACGGGCAAAGCCCTATTCAAGGAGGGGAACTTCTCTAGGTAATTTCACACCTCACGGGCATAGCCCTATTCAAGAGGAACTTCTCTAGGTAATTCACACCTCACGGCATAGCCCTATTCAAGGAGGGGACTTCTCTAGGTAATTCACAGCTCCGGGCATAGCCTTATTCAAGGAGGGAACTTCTCTAGTAATTCACACCTCACGGGCATAGCCCTATTCAAGAGGGGAACTTCTCTAGGTAATCACACCACCACGGGCCATTAGCCCTATTCAATCAGGGGAAATTCTCTAGGTAAATTAACACCTCCGGGCATGCCCTATTCAAGGAGGGGGAACTTCTCAGGTAATTTCACACCTCACGGGCATAGCCCTATTCAAGGAGGGGAACTTCTCTAGGTAATTCACACCTCACGGGCATAGCCCTATTCAAGGAGAAAAAACTCTTAGGTAATTCACACCTCACGGCATAGCCCTATTCAAAGGAGGGGAACTTCTCTAGTTAATTCCCACCTCACAGGGTAAATAGCCCTATTCAAGGAGGGGAACTTCTCTAATTAATTCACCACCTCACGGGCATAGCCCTATTCAAGGAGGGGAACTTCTCTAGGTAATCACACCTCACGGGCATAGCCCTACTCAAGGAGGGGTACTTCTTTAGGTAATTCACAACCTCACGGCAAGCCCTATTCAAGGAGGGAAAAAAAAAAAAAAACTTTTTTTTCTCTAGGTAATTCACACCTCGCGGGCAATAGCCCCTTTCAAGGAGGGGAACTTCTCTAGTAATTCACACCTCACGGGCATAGCCCTATTCAAGGAGGGGAACTTCTCTAGGTAATTCACACCTCACGGGCATAGCCCTATTCAAGGAGGGGAAGTTCTCTAGGTAATTCACACCTCACGGGCATAGCCCAATCAAGGGAACTTCTCTAGGTAATTCACACCTCAACGGCGCATAGCCTATTCAAGGAGGGAAACTTCTCTAGGTAACATTCACACCCACGGCATAGCCCTATTCAAAGGAGGGGAACTTCTCTAGTAATTCACACCTCACGGGGCATAGCCCTATTCAAGAGGGGATCTTCTCTAGGTAATTCACACCTAACGGGCATAGCCCTACTTCAAGGAGGGAACTTCTCTAGGTAATTCACACCTCACGGGCATAGCCCTATTCAAGGAGGGGAACTTCTCTAGGTAATTCACACCTCACGGGCATAGCCCTATTCAAGGAGGGGAACTTCTCTAGGTAATTCACACCTCACGGGCATAGCCCTATTCAAGGAGTGAACTTCTCTAGGTAATTCACACCTCACGGCATTAGCCCCTATTCAAGGAGGGGAACTTCTTATAGGTAATTCACCCCTCACGGGCAAAAGCCCTATTCAAGGAGGGAACTTCTCTAGGTAATTCAACACCTCAGGCATAGCCCTATCCAAGAAGGGATCTTCTCTAGGTAATTCACACCTCACGGGCATAGCCCTATTAAAGGAGGGAACTTCTCTAGGTAATTCACACCTCACGGGCATTGCCCTATTCAAGGAGGGGAACTTCTCTAGGTAATTCACACCTCACGGGGATATAGCCCTATCAAGGAGGGGAAACTTCTCTAGGTAATTCACAACCTCACGGGCATAGCCCTGTTCAAGGAGGGGAATTTCTCTAGGTAATTCACACCTCACGGGCATAGCCCTATTCAAGGAGGGGAACTTCTTTAGGTAATTCACACTTCACGGGCATAACCCTATTCAAGGAGGGGAACTTCTCTAGGTAATTCACACCTCACGGACATAGCCCTATTCAAGGAGGGGAACTTCTCTAGGTAATTCACACCTCACAGGCATAGCCCTATTCAAGGAAGGAAACTTCTCTAGGTAATTCACACCTCACGGGCATAGCCCTATTCAAGGAGGGGAACTTCTCTAGGTAATTCACACCTCACGGGCATAGCCCTATTCGAGGAGGGGAACTTCTCTACTTAATTCACACCTCATGGGCATAGCCCTATAAGGAAGGGAACTTCTCTAGGTAATTCACACCTCACGGGCATAGCCCTATTCGAGGAGGGGAGCTTCTCAAGGTAATTTACACCTCACGGGCATAGCCCTATTCAAGGAAGGAAACTTCTCTAGGTAATTCACTCCTCACGGGCATAGCCCTATTCAAGGAGGGGAACTTCTCTAGGTAATTCACACCTCACGGGCATAGCCATATTCAAGGAGGGGAACTTCTCTACTTAATTCACACCTCACGGGCATAGCCCTATTCAAGAAGGGGAAATTCTCTAGGTAATTTACATCTCACGGGCATAGCCCTATTCAAGGAGGGGAACTTCTTTAGGTAATTCACACCTCACGGGCATAGCCCTATTCAAGGAGGGGAACTTCTCTAGGTAATTCACACCTCACGGGTATAGCCCTATTCAATGAGGGAACTTCTCTAGGTAATTACACCTCACGGGCATAGCCCTATTCAAGGAGGGGAACTTCTCTAGGTAATTCACACCTCAACGGCATAGCCCTATTCAAGGAGGGGAACTTCTCTAGGTAATTCACAACTCACGGGCATAGTCGTATTCAAGGAGGGGAACTTCTCTAGGTAATTCACACCTCACGGGCATATCCCTATTCAAGGAGGGGAACTTCTCTAGGTAATTCACACCTCACGGGCATAGCCCTTTTCAAGGAGGGGGAACTTCTTTAGGTAATTCACACCTCACGGGCATAGCCCTATTCAAGGAATGGAACTTCTCTATGTAATTCACACCTCACGGGCATAGCCCTATTCAAGGAGGAGAACTTCTCTAGGTAATTCACACCTCACGGGCATAGCCCTATTCAAAGAGGGGAACTTCTCTAGGTAATTCTAACCCCTCGGGCTTAGCCCTATTCAAGGAGGGGAACTTCTCTAGGTAATTCACACCTCACGGGCATAGCCCTATTCAAGGAAGGGAACTTCTCTAGGTAATTCACACCTCACGGGCATAGCCCTATTCAAGGAGGGAAACTTCTCTAGTTAATTCACACCTCACGGGCATAGCCCTATTCAAGGAGGGGAACTTCTTAGTAATTTCACACCTCACGGGCATAGCCCTATTCAAGGAGGGGACATTTTCTAGGTAATTCACACCTCACGTGCATAGCCCAATTCGAGGAGGGGAGCTTCTCTAGGTATTTCAGACCTCATGGGCATAGCCCTATTCGAGGAAGGGAACATCTCTAGGTAATTCACACCCCCCGGGCAACCCCCATTTCGAGGGGGGGGAGCCTTCTCTAAATAATTCACACCTCCCGGCGCATACCCCTATTGGAAGTGGGGGAAGCTCAGGGAGGTCGTTCACCACCTTCACGGGCACAGCCCTATTCAAGGAAGGGGAACTTCTCTAGGTAACTCACACCTCAGGCATAGCCCTTTCAAGGAAGGGAAATTCCTCTATATAATTCACACCTCACGGGCATAGCCCTATTCAAGGAGGGGAACTTCTCTATATAATTCACACCTCACGGGCATAGCCCTATTCAAGGAGGGGAACTTCTTTAGGTAATTCACACCTCACGGGCATAGCCCTATTCAAGGAAGGGAATTTCTTTAGGTAATTCACACCTCACGGGCATAGCCCTTATTCAAGGAGGGAACCTTCTTCTAGGTAATCCACACCTTCACGGGGCAAGGCCTTATTAGAGGAGGGGAACTTCTCTTGGTAATTCACATCTCACGGGCATAGCCCTATTCGAGGAGGGGAACTTCTCTAGGTAATTTACACCTCACGGACATAGCCCTATTCAAGGACGGGAACTTCTCTAGGTAATTCACACCTCACGGGCATAGCCCCCTATTCAATTGTGGGAACTTCTCTAGGTAATTCACACCTCACGTGCATAGCCCCCTATTCAAGAAGGGGAACTTCTCTAATTAACTCACACCTCACGGGCATAGCCCTATTCAAGGAGGGAAACTTCTCTAGGTAATTCACACCTCACGGGCATAGCCCTATTCAAGGAGGGGAACTTCTCTAGGTAATTCACACCTCACGGGCATAGCCCTATTAAAGGAGGGGAACTTCTCTAGGTAATTCACACCTCACGGGCATAGCCCTATTCAAAGAGGGGAACTTCTCTAGGTAATTCTAACCTCACGGGCATAGCCCTATTTCAAGAGGGAACTTCTCTAGGCGTCACCACCACTCACGGGAGGAGCCCTATTCAAGGAGGGGGAACTTCTCTAGGTAATTTCCACACCTCACGGGCACAGCCCTATTTCCAAGAGGGAACTTCTCTAGTAATTCCACACCTACAGGGCACAGCCCTATTTCAAAGAGGGGAAACATCACTAGGTAATTCTACAACCTCACGGGCATAGCCCTATTCAAAGAGTGGAACTTCTCTATGGTAATTCACACTCCACGGGCATAGCCCTATTCAAGGAGGGGAACTCTCTCTAAGTAATTTCCACACCTCAAGGGCATAAGCCCTATTCAATTGAGGGGAATTCTCTATGGTTAATTCACACCTCACGGGGAGCATAGCCCTATTCAGGGAGGGAACTTCTCTAGGTAATTCACAACCTAACGTGATAGGCCATTCAAGGAGGGGAACTTTCTCTAGGTAATTCACCACTCACGGGACCTCACGGGCATAGCCTATTCAAAGAGGGGAACTCTCTAGGTAATTCACACCCACGGGCATAGCCTTTTTTCAAGGAGGGGAACTTCTCAGGTAATTCACACTTCAACCGGGCATATAGCCCTATTTCAAGGAGGGGGAACTTCTCTAGGTAATTCCAACCTCACGGGCATAGCCCTGATCAAGGAGGAGAACTTCTCTTTCTTGGTTAATCACACCTCACGGGTTTAGCCCTATTCAAGGAGGGGAACTTTTCTTTTAGGTAATCACACCTCACGGGCATAGCCCTATTCAAGAGGGGAACTTCTCTAGTAATTCACACCTCACGGGCATAGCCCTATTCAAGGAGGGAACTTCCTAGGTAATTCACACCTCACCGGGCATAGCCCTATTCAAGGAGAGGAAGAAACTCTCTAGGTAATTCACTACCTCACGCGCATAGCCCTATTTTCAAGGAGGGAACTTCTCTAGGTAACTCACACCTCGTGGGCATAGCCCTATTCAAGAGTGAACTTCTCTAGGTAATTAACACTCACGGGATAGCCCTATTCAACGGAGAAAAAACTTCTCTAGGTCATTCACACCTCACGGGCATAGCCCTTATTCAAGGAGGGGAACTTCTTAGGTAATCACACCCACGGGCAAAGCCCTAATCAAGGAAGGGGAACTTCTCTAGGTAATTTCAACCTCACGCGGCATAGCCCTATTCAAGGAGGGGAACTCTCTAGGTAATTCACACCTCACCGGCAAAGCACTATTCAATTAGGGGAACTTCTTCTAGGTAATTCACACCCCACGGGCATAGCCCTATTCAAGGAGGGGAACTTCTCTAGGTTTTTCACACCCTTTGGGCTTAGCCCTTTTCAAGGAGGGGAACTTCTCTAGGTAATTCACACCTCACGGGCTTAGCCCTATTCAAGGAGGAGAACTTCTCTAGGTAATTCACACCTCACGGGCATAGCTCTATTCAAGGAAGGGAACTTCTCTAGGTAATTTACTCCTCACGGGCATAGCCCTATTCAAGGAGGGGAACTTCTCTAGGTAATTCACACCCCACGGGCATAGCCCTATTCAATAAAGGGAACCTCTCTAGGTAATTTACACCTCACGGGCATATCCCTATTCAAGGAGGGGAACTTCTCTAGGTAATTCACACCTCACAGGCATAGCACTTATCTCAATTTTAGGGGAACTTCTCTAGGTATTCCACACCTCACGGGCATGCCCTATTCAAGGAGGGGAACTTCTCTAGGTAATTCACAAGTCACGGTTATAGCCCTATTCAAGGAGGGTAACTTCTCTAGGTAATTCAAACCTCACGGGCATAGCCCTATTCAAGGAGGGAAACTTCTCTAGGTAATTCAGACCTCACGGGCATAGCCCTATTCAAGGAGGGTAACTTCTGTAGCTAATTCACACCTCACGGGCATAGCCCTATTCAAGGAGGGAAATTTCTCTAGGTAATTCACACCTCACGGGCATAGCCCTATTCAAGGAAGGGGGAACTTCTCTAGGTAATTCACACCTCACGGGCATAGCCCTATTCAAGGAGGGGAACTTCTCTAGGTAATTCACACCTCACGGGCATAGCCCTATTCAAGGAGGGGAACTTCTCTAGGTAATTCACACCTCACGGGCATTAGCCCTATTTCAAGGAGCAGGGGAACTTCTCTAGGTATTCACACCTCACGGGCATAAGACCTATTAAAGAAGGGGAACTTCTCTAGGTAATTCACCACTCACGCATAGCTCTATTCAAGGAGGGAACTTCTTTAGGTAATTTACAATTCACACCTCACGGGCATAAGCCCTATTCAAAGAAGAGGAACTCTCTAGGGATAATTCACTCCTCACGTGGGGCAAGCTGTTAGGTCCCCGAGTATCAGAGGATCAGAAGTGTGAACTCCAATTGTCTCTAGGTACCATTCACAGCCTCTGACGGGCATAGCCCTATTCAAGGAGGGGAACTTTCTCTAGGTAATTTGTCTCCACCCTCAAGGGCATGCCCATATTTCAAAGGGAGAAGGGAACTCTCTAGTAATTCAACACCTTCACGGGCTTAGCCCTATTCAAGGAGGAGAAGTTCTCTAGGTAATTCATACCATACCTCCACTGGGCATAGGCCCTTTCAAGAAGGGAACTTCTCTATGGAAATTTACTTCCTCACGGGGCCATAGCCCTATCAAAATAAAGGGGAACCCTCTCTAGGTAATTTACACCTACGCATAATCCCTATCAAGGAGTGGGGAACTCTCTTTTTATGGTTAATTCACAACCTCACAGCATAAGCCACTTATTCAATTAGGGGAAACTTTTCTTTGGTAATTCCCACCTCAAGGCACATAGCCCTATTCAAGGAGGGAACTTCTCTAGGTTTAATATTCACCACCTTCACTCGGTTTAGCCCTATTCAAGGGGGGGTAAACTCTTCTCTAGCGGTAATTCAACCTCACGGGATAGCACTATCAAGGAGGGAAACTTCTCTAGGTATTTGCACCTCACGGGCAGAGCCCTATTTCCAAGGAGGGTAACTTCTGTAGCTAATTCACACTCACCTGCATAGCCCTATTCAAGGAGGGAAAATTCTTCTCAGGTAATTCACACCTCACGGCATAGCCCTATTATCCCTATTCAAAGAGGGGAACTTTCTCTAGGTAATTCACACGCCACGGGCATAGCCCTTTAATTCAAGGAGGGAACTTCTTAGGTAATTCACACCTCACGGGCATAGCCCATTTCAAGGAGGGGAACTTCTCTAGATAATTCACACCTCACGGGGCATAGCCTATGTCAAGGAGGGAAACTTCTCCTTACGGTAAATTCACACCTCACGGCATAGCCCTATTCAAGGAGGGGAACTTCTCTAGGTTAATTCACAACTACGCATAGCCCTATTCAAAGAGGGAACTTCTCTAGGTAATTACACCTCACGGGC
>JABUQX010119971.1:17500-20801 GCA_015478945.1 Trachelipus rathkii | reverse complement strand
AAATATATTTATTAATTTCATAATTTATTATATATATATATACTAATATATATATATAATAATATTAATTTATTAATTATTAATTATAATTATATTATATATAATATATAATATATAATATATAGTAATAATTAATAATATATAGTAGTATATAATTATAATTTATTATATATATATATATATATATAATATATATATATATATATAATATATATATAAATAGTATATTAAATATATATATATATAAATATATTATATATATATATATTGTTATGGGGTACTTTTATATTCCAAGGAGTCCTTCTTCGTAAGATATCTGGAAACATAAATGCTTATTTTCAGTTTACAATTTATATTCTTTTCCAATTTCTTCACATCCTGACTACAATACTAATAATTTAACCTACTATAACCTATCTAAACATGATCAATTAAATGCAATAAAACAATAAGGACAATACACATTATACTACAAATTCGACTTTACAATGATTTCGTAAGAGCACGAGCGCTTCCTCATTCAACTCACTTCCTCCGGGAGAGGAGTCGCCGTTCAGTCCGTCTTACCATGGGTCCAATAACTGTCAATTTCATTAACAAGGCATCCGGCACCCCAGTCGAAACGTCCGAACTAGCTCGCTGATCTTCCCCATTGGTTGTTCGCCATCAGAGTCCGCACTACTCATGGACTATACTCATTAATACTATATCTAATTCTCCAAGTCAGTTTCTCAACGAGTTCTCAAAACGGGCCCCAAATTTTCCCGAAAAATCATTAAATAATAATCAATCCAACATAAAACACACAAATATTTTTTTTTTTTTTTTTTTTTTTTTTACAGTTATCACCACCGCTCACGGGCAAAGCCCATCAGGAGGGTTTTCACTCAACAAAAAATTTCAACTAACGCAATTACGCAGTGAGCACAGACGCGTGCTTAAAGTTGAGCGGGAGATTAAATTGTGTAGGAAACACAGACAGATGGAAGAAGGAATCCAACAAAAGCAGTGCAGGAAAGAAAGGAGGCACCGCAAGCGAACTAGTCTGGAGTGCTAACATCAACACAAAACTCATGTGCTGACATAGCCCCCTTGTGCTGCGAGGGCGTCTTAAAGGAGGCGGCACGCGAGTGGAAAGCTCCCTCGAGCACTGCCGCTACGCGTACCTATAGAAAAAGATAAAGCACCAACATCGCGCGCAAAGATAGAGGGTCAATGAACTCAGAAAGTACAGACAGTTTATAAGTCTTTTAGCCTTTGACTCGACCCTATCAAAAGCCGGGTGAAACTGAGCCCCCCCAGATATGAGAGGCAGTACTCCATACAAGGGCGGATGAGGCCCGTGTATAACTGGAGTAACTGTGAAGAGGAAAAAAAGTCTCGCAGTCTTAAAACAGAACTCCCAGTTTCTTTCAGGCCGCCCTAGCAACCATTGTGATGTGAGGTTTCAAGACATTTTTTTGTTTATGTTAAGCCAGGATGTTTATATATGTCAAACAGGCAGAACGACGAAACCGTCGAAAAGAATACGGATAGTTAGAAGGTGTCTAGAGAGGGAGATTTTGTAGAAGTTGGTTTAAAGATTAAATTTTCACAAGTGCACGAACCCCACCCGGAAATTCTTTCCAGATCAGCGAGAATGGAATCGAAGATTAAGACGAGAGCAATTCTAGAAGTAAAAGAAGGAGCAAATATTGAAAAGAGTGAAAGAATGAAGAGTCGAATTGTTGTCAATAGGAAGTGATACAGCTGTATGATGCTGACGAGATGGTCAGTAAATGAAAGAGCAGGGAATTAAAGTTAGGAAGATAAGACAGAACCCTGAAGGAACACCACTATAGACAGTGAAGGAAGAAAAAGTTCCACCCATCAACAACAGCCGATATGACGATTGGAAAGAAAGCTAGACATAAGTAAAGCAAAGAGAAGAGAATCCAAAGGAGGGGAGCTTGGAGAGCATTGACGCGTGCCATACCCGGTCAAATGCTTTGGATTTGTCAAGCGCCCACTACGCAAGTCTCCCCGTAATTCCTGAGGGTGGAAACCATAAATCTGTTAGATAGGAAAGTATATCACCAGTAGACCTCGGGCGCCGAAAGCCGTACTGGCGATCGCAAAGAAGGGAATGAGATTCAAATGGTCTAAGAAATGAAGGAGTTGAGAAGGGTTTCAAAGATCTTAGATTGAATACAAGGTGAGAGCTATAGGGCGAGAGTTAGAAGGATCTGAGAGCGGGTTCCTCTTTTCGGAATAGTTTGGACATATGCGCGCTTCCAAAACTGAGGGAAAGTGCTAGTATTGAGGCATAGAGAATATAGATTGAACGAGAGAGGGGCCAGCACGAATGCACATTTTATCAAAACTAGGGAGGATATGCCATCCGGGCCAACCCGCCTTCCTGACGTTCATAGATTTCAGGAGGCCCATGCACCCGATCAAATGTAATCTCAGGCAAAGGCATAGACCTGAGAAGAGAAGGAGGAGGAAGAGGAATGCCAGAATCGACCAGGGTTGAGTTAGAGGAAAATAGGAGCCGAAGAAGATTGCCTTGTCAGTTGGAGATTAGCACAGAAACCATCCAGATCGAATATGAGGAGAAAGTAGATTTGCAGAATTGTTGGAGATGTTCCGCTAGCGCAGAAAGCTTTAGCAGTAGGAAAACCAAGGCGGTAAGCCCGACCACGACGATCACGCCGCGCAACACGTTCGCTGAGTATCCCTTGCAACGATTTCTAGCTGAATGAAATTAGCGAGAGTGATAGGAGAACGGAATTTTTCCACCCCCGATACGCATTGTTTCTAGCCTGAATGGCAGAGAGCAATTACGATCGAACCATGGATTATGAGGAGCGAAAGATTTAGTCGAAGAAGAATGAACCTGCCTCATTCCCATCAACGAATTACAGCTCCCTCCTTATTCGGCAAAAGCCGAAGCGTCACCAGAGGAAAAGCAGTCAGTTCCAATTATAGTTTAGCGTAGACAGCAGCCGGAAAGCGCCCACGATCAGCCAGCGCCACATGCCAGTAAGTCCGCAGAGTCGGCACGATGAAGCTGTCGAAGAGAAACTATTAAAAGATTTAGAGATATAAGGTTGTGTGTTCAGATTTACCAATAGGAGCGAATTGGGTATTTATAGAGAAGGACTAGTGTTGAAACATAGGTCAAGTGTGTTCAAGAATTTGTTAGGACGATCCGGAATGTTTGTAGGTTCTTTAATTAGTTGCCCCAGATCGTTGAGAATTGCTGAATGATTCGCCTCCTCCCACCTAAATCAGTATGAGAGGATTCCCAAACGCAAGC
>JABUQX010119970.1:0-2500 GCA_015478945.1 Trachelipus rathkii | reverse complement strand
AGTAGTATAGTAGTATAGGGTATATATTATATATATATTTTATTATATTATTATATATTATTATATTATATATATATTTATATAATATATATATATATATAATTAGTATATATTATAATATAGGGAACCTCTTATGTTAATAATATATATATAAAATATAGTATATATATAGTATATATAATATATATATTATATAATATATTGTAATAGATATAGTAAGGGTATTATATATATAATATATATATATATCTATATATATAATATATATATATATATATATATATATATAGACTGTATATATATGCCGAATATGTGTACGAATTTTGTTCACATTGTCAATAACTATTGAGAATTAAAAGCAAATAGCAACACACAAGAATCTTTCTCATTTTTTTTAAATGATAAAAATATTTCTTTGTATCACTTTTAAAAGTCATGATACGTATATATTAACCAAAGATAGACAACAAATGCGATTGAAAAAGTTTTTTCCAAGTAAATATTCAAAAGATAAAAGAGAAAATCTTATCTAAAAGTAAATAGAAAAAAAGCTTTCTTTTCTCTCAGCCATGCCTATTTATTTTTGAATTGTATCTGTTCAATGATACCTTATATATTATATATATTATATATATATATATTAATATATATTATATATATATATATATAAATATAATAATATATATATAATATATATTATTATATATATATGATACTATATATTATAATATATTATAATTAATATATAATATATAGTATATATATATAAATAGTATATATATATTATATATATATATATATATATATATATATATATATATATATATATATATATATATATATATATATATATATATATATATAATATATATAATATATATATATATAATATATATATATATATATTATTATATATATGATATATATTATATATATACATATATATATATATATATATATCATATAATATATATATATATATATATATATATATATATATATCCAAAACTACTGCATATACAAAACAATGAACTAAATAAAAAATGTGTATCTTCCCCGACTACATAAGCCCTATAAATTTCATCCTGATTGCCTGAACAGAAGAAAAAAAAATTATAGCAATTTTTGCTTTTCACAACCAAAAAAAAGTTTGTTTTCAAAGTTGACCATTCCTGGGATCTAGGGTCAAAAATTACACAAAAAAGTGTTCCTTTTGTAGGGAATGGACAGATCTATGTATAGTTCAAGTTTAAAGTCATTTTGAAAAAAATTGTAGGAGGTGAAGCATAAAATATGAAAAAGATAGGCTTTCAAAAAATAAAAAATATAAAAGAAACGGCTATAGACAGAAAAACACCCAAAAAAAGACATTTTAAAGATCTGAAAAAGCTGCGGTTTTCCTTTTATTTCGATCAAAATTGGTTGAGAATTTAGAATTTTATGCCATTTTTAGGTAGGGGCTAAATGGGGCTCAGTTCGGAGCTAAAATTGGACCCACCCCTTAAGAATGCAATGTCGTCAGCATATTGAGGGTGTTTCGAATTGTGACAATTTTGAAAGTAATTTATATAGATGGTAAAAAATGGATGTCCCAAAATAAAATCCTGAGGGACAGCTTGGGAAATTGAACGTGTGAGGATGATGCATCTCCTAAATGTACGTAATGTGTCTGGTCTGATAAGTATGTCTGAAACCATTTTAGTGAATTTGCTAAGGAGTAGTTTACGTGGAACTACATCGAATGATTTCAAAGAATCTATTGATAATTAATAATAGAACACATGCCTGGTTTAAGTTTAGTACAAAATGTACAACTTCTCAGTTAAGAAGATAAAAGCATCTATATATATATATATATATATATAATATATATATTATCAAAATATATATATGTTTTTGTAATAAAAAAAATATAATTTCTTATAAAATAAATAAAAATATATATATATATATATATATATATATATATATATATATATATATATATATATATATATATATAAATAATATACATAAAATATATATATAATATATAAAAGAAAATATATATATATATATATATATATATATATATATATATATATATATTTTTGAAAGCAAAATTGCGTTTGTGAAAGAAATCTATTTTCCTGAAAATAATTAGTAAGCCGTGTGTGAACTAATTTTTCAAGAATTTTGCTAGTTGTATGTATAATTCAGATCGGGCGGAAGTTTTTTCGAAACAGGTATGACCATTACAAATTTTAATTCAGCTGGACAATGATTTAGTTCAATTGAGTTGTTATAGAGGGTGTCTAATGTCTAATATAGGTGAGTTTTTTTTTGTTTTTTTTTGCAGTATTTGTAGTTAGTTCCTGTTTGTGACAACTCTGAAAGTCAATGCTTTAATTCTTCAGACTATTTATAACACACCCAACGTCAAATATTGATATTATTTCTAATGCAAAGCTCTGCCCTTCGTAAATAGCCATTAAAGTGCACTTCTGTCTCTGTAACTTCA
>JABUQX010119968.1:47500-50237 GCA_015478945.1 Trachelipus rathkii | reverse complement strand
ATTCATGTCCTGTGTCTCTGTATTTGTTTTTGAACTCCCTGTCCTTCTTGAGGACTGAGAAAGTGCTATTGCGAACTGTGTGAACATTGTTATTTAACCAGATGAGCATCTCTGCATTCTGTGGCAGCAATTGAGAGCACTTGCCAGGTCACCCGTTTACCAACTTTGAATTGTCGTTCAGATGAAATGCTACTCAGTGGTGCAACGAAGAAGCATTGAGCAACGCGAGCCAGATTCGGAATAATCTTCCTTTTCATCTTCAAATAATTCAGTGGATTTTTTGTTGGTAACTGAATATTATCAGTCATGTATGCTTGGAGTTCCTTTTTCGCAACTAATTCAGATGCCCAGTGTTGCTAGCGACTAATTTATCGGTGTGTTGTCATGGACCATTATTATCGTCACCACTTGAAAGCTCTATTGACTTGGCCCAGTAATCGCCTGACGCAATAAACATAGAAGAACTAGGGCTGGTTTTATCACTCTGTTCGGTTGTTGCAATGCTTGACTATCCATTTGCATCTTGTTGACACTCCTGAACAAAAATGTACTTTTAATTTCGTAACTGCGTGTTTGTGAGCTTCGTGGTTTCGGAAAAATTTCGCGGCTTTGAAGCACTGATCTAAAAGTGCATCAAATGATTTGCGTTGATCTTCTTTTTAATCCTGTTTATTAGCGAAATCATTTTCGACATTGCTGGCACGCTCAAACATTTCAGCTACTGATTGCTGCGCCAGAACCCCTTATTAACAATTAAGTGCATAATATGCAGAAAACAGTTAGCATCGTCGGCTTGTACAACTCTCATGGACGCCACCATGTTTGCAGCTGAATCACGTAGTACAAGGTGCAGCTTTCATTGGAAGTCTCACTGGTCAATTATGATTCAAAGATCTGCAGCGATGTTTTCGACCGTGTTGCGGTAAAACTCTGGTTTGCATTGGGGAGCAATCATTTTTTTGTTGCCAGTTAGAATTGATAAATTGAAGGACAAAACCAAAGTACGATTGTTGAGTGATAGGACTCCAAAAATTAGCGTCAAAGCAAAACGATGACAGTTCTTCAGACAACAATAGTGAAATTTTCCATCTTACTGCGTCATAGATCTCCGGTATGATTACCTTTCGCAACTTTCCTTCACACAGCATCTCATATTTATATTAGATAAATTATAGATCATAGATAATTATAGATTTATAATCCGATAAATTTCCGAAAATGTTTGCTGTCCACAGATTTGTAAGGCAGTGCTGCAGTGCATAGCCAGTTCACTAAGAGGCAGTTTGCTTCCGGGCATTTCTTTACAGAACTGTAGTATAGTTGATAGTTATCGCTTGTGTTGTGAGGTTGTGCCGTGTGCTTGTGTCATGTTTAAAAAATTTTTTTTTTTAGTTGTACAGTCATTTTAATTTAGTGTGTTTTAGTGTTATTTTAGTGTTTATTACTTGTTTATTTTAGTGTTTATTACTTGTCCAGTGTTTTTGGTAACTGTTGCCTTCATATAATGCGAATTTCCGCCGAAAATTTTTCCAACTTAAATTTTTAAGATAAGTTATGGTTTTATTTTTTGCTTTTTTACTTTTTAAGATATTAGTTATAAAGATTTCTTTTTATTAATATAATGGTTTTAAAATTTAATTTTATGGTTTTAGTGCAGGTTACCATCACCTTAGGGTAAATTTAATTTGAGTTTATCTTTAACATTAGTTTTAGCTATTTTGTTAGCATACGATTGCTTGTGTGTGTAGGTGTGTGTGCGTGTGTATGTGTATGTATGCATGTGTGTGTGTGTGGATTGAGTAAACATGGAAAATTTTAACTATCAGTAATTAATATGTACGTGAGTTTGTGGGTGTTTGTCTGTGCGAGTGGCTATTCGTTTGACTGGTCAGAGTAGATGTGGGGGTGGGCGCAGGCGGAGCTTCTCTGTTGACTTAGCCAACGTGCGTGGCCTACGTGCTAACCATGAATCTGTGGAATATCACTTCTCTAACTCTCAACCTAACATTTTATTACTGCCTGAAACTCAGCTAGCCAGGGATTCTTTTTCAAATAAAAAAAATATCTCCAGCTATAACTTTTTCTATAATTTCCGACTGAATGGTGGAGTCTGTGTTTATATAAACCTAAACACTCCTGTAACACGTCTAGAGAATCTTGAATCTCCTAATTTCGATGTTTTATGGCTTAAAATCTTTTTCCTTACTACTATCATTATCTTGTATTTCTGCTACCTCTCCCCTAATGGAACAGATTTTCATGTTCTTTTTGACTATCTTACTACTTCTCATGAGACTGTTACTTCTTCCCATTAAAATGCCGAGGTCCTCTATTTAGGGGATTTCAGTGTACACCACACTGAGTGGTTGGGTTCCTCTCACACTGATGCAGGCGGGTAGGAGGCCAAAACATTCAGTACTCTCAACGATCTGGAACAGTTAATTATTGAACCTACACATATCCCAGATCGACCTAACCAATTCTTGAACACGCTTGACTTATGTTTCACCACTACTCCTAGTTATAAATACACAATCTTTCCTTCTATTGGTAACTCTGACGACAATCTTGTAGGGCTTAATTTTAATACTTTTTCTCTAGCAGCTTCACCATACCCTAAACTTTAATCGGGCTAATTGCATCGTTTTCTTGCTAACTACACTTGGAATGAATCCTGCTTTGACTCGGAGGTTGAAGAAGAAGAAGAAGAAGAAGAAGAAGAAGAAGAAGAAGAAGA
>JABUQX010119968.1:40000-45000 GCA_015478945.1 Trachelipus rathkii | reverse complement strand
GGCCTGGTTGCATTTTGTGCAGTTATTTGAAGTGGTTTGGTTAAGTTTAAACCTGTATTTGAAGTATTGGGAGGTGGTCGCATCTTAGTTTGGCCCAAGATAATTGTACTGTTACAGGAAGAATGTCGAATTCAGATGCAATTTCTGGTGGAAGTTAATTTAGTATATTGTTTGGTTGTCGGTTTCTTAAATAATTTTCAGTTTTGTGTGTGTATTTGTTTTGTATTTAGGTGTTGCACTGTGGAGGCCGGATGTAATTTAGGATTTGTTTGTATAATATGGCTGGGGAAGATGGAGGCTGTTTTAACCTGTGGTTGTTAGTAGGATTGGAAAGTGCAGTGTGGCATGGGTTTTGAGGTGTTTGTGTTTTAGCGCAGAACTGTGTGCCTATCATTTCTAAATGTTTATCTATTTGTAATATTTTGTTTCTTCAGGTAAGTGTTGTTGTGGAGTTGTAGTTGTGCACCCTGTTATAATTCTGAGTGCCTTGTTTTGGGTAGTTTAAAGTTTTCTCATGTTTCCCTTGGTTAATAATGGGTCCCATATAGGTGATGCGTAATTTAGTGTTGGACGGACGTATTGTTTGCAGATGGTGATATATATTTGTTTATTGTTATTAATGTCCGTGCTAGCTATGGTTCTTAATATGTTAAATTTCCAATTTGCTGATGTTGTTTTGTTTTCAATGTTTTGTGAAGGTTAGGTGTGTCTCCAGTGCTACCCCAAGAATTTTGGGTGTTTTGTTTATTGGGATAGATATGTTGTTCAAAAAGATTTGAGGGTGAGTTGTGCCAAGTTGGCGGTCTGTTGTAATATTCATTGGTATTTGTTAGGTGATGCAGACATTCTGTTGTCAGTTAGCCAAGTTTGAATTTGGTTAATGTATTGTTGAGTCAGAAGAATTGTTGTGTTTGGGTTCGGGTGTGTGGTGGTTATGGTAATGTCATCTGCGTAGGTTGTTATATTTGTGTGATGTGTTTGTGGTTTTAGTAGGTCGGCTGGGAATAAGTTGAATAAGGTAGGGGATAGTATTGTTCCTTGAGGTACTCCATTTTTTATGTTTACTGTAAGTGGTTCCTAGTTGTTGATCTGTATTTGGCCTGTTCTCCTTGATTAAAAAGTTTGCTAACCATTTCTTTAAATTAGTGGGGATGTTTGATTGCATTATTTTGCAGACTAGATTGCGTCTTGGGACCGTATCAAAGGCTATGTTTATGTCAATTGCTATAAGTAGTGTTTTGTGAGTGACTTAAGATTTAAGCTATTTATTATTGGTTGAATGGTTTGAAAGAGCAGTTGTGGTTGAATGGGTTTGCTGGGAACCGTGTTGAAACATTTGTTTGGGGATGTGCTGTTTTATTATGTTTAGTATGAGCTTTTCCAGTTTACATAGTGTAGATAGCAGTGAAATAGGACGATAGGAGGAGGGGTTTGAGGGGTCTTTTCCTGGTTTTAGTTTTGGAATGATGATTGCTCTTTTCCAGATGTAGGGAATCAAATTAGTTTAACGGAACAGTCGTAAATATGTGTTAAATGCGAGGTTACCTAAGTGCTTAAGGTGTATATTTGAAATGTTGTAAGGTCCGGTTGTTGGCGAGTTTTTAATGGTTTTTACGGTGGTTTTTATGTCATTTGGTGATATTTCTACTGTTTGGTCGTGATTACTTTTTATTTTCTTAAGGGATTTGATTATTTTCCTGTTTTGTGGGTGGGTGGTTTTATGACTTGTTTTGCAAATTGTGTAACGAAGAGGTTTGCGAGTTGTTTTTTGTTTGTGGAAGTTAATAGTTTGGATTTTTTATGGATTCATATGTGGGAGATTGGTAGTTTTTTGCATTTTACACAATTTTTATTGTGTTCCACATTCTGTTGTTGTTTGTGTTATGAAGGTTTTTTGCTAGAAATGTTTGAAAGTTGTTTGAGGCGTATGCTTTGGTTAAGTTTGTGATTTGTGTGTTTAAATTATTAATTTGGGTTATAGTTAGTTGTGTTTGCTCTGCTAATTTTTTAATTAGGTTACATTGTTTGAACAGGTTTGAGATTTCAGGTGTTAGTGTTGGGTTGTATTTTTTGAGGTATCCCCGAGGTATGTTTTGGTTAGCTGGTTTTTGAATTAGTGATGTGAAGTTTTGGATATCTGTATTTAGTGTTAAGGTTTTGGAGATGGGTATAAGTTGTATGTTGTTTTCTATGAGTTCAGAGAATTTATTTCCTGATAGAATGGTTAGTTTTGTTAGTATTTTGGTATTTTATAATTATGGGGAGATGGCAGAGTTATATATATATTATTATATATATATATATATATATATATATATATATATATATAGTAAGTGTTATTATATATATGTATATATATATATATATATATATATATATATATATATATATATATATATATATATATATATATATATATATATATATATATTATTATTTTATATATATATATATATATATATGTATATATATATATATATATATATAAGAGTATATATATATATATATATATATATATATATATATATATATATATATATATATATAAGACTGGTCCTTATATATAGTGAGGTGAAATTTTTTCTTCGACAATAAAGGGTAGGACCCGATAGATTTGTTTCAATACAAGTTAAAACAATGTACAAAAACTTTTCAGATCAATCGGATAATAATAACCTGTGCCCCATGGAGGTTAAAGTTTGAAAACATGATTAAATTTTAAACTTTATTGATATCAATTTTTAACATGCTTGACATATCGAAAAAAAACACAATGACATAAAATGTTCATAATTTATTGAATATGGCAATTGAACAAGCGGAGAATAAGAACTTAACCTATTATTTTTTCATTTTCTGTATATCACGGGTATGGCCCGGTTATGTTTTTCGATAGTCTTGCACAACCTTAAATAAAAAGAAGAAAGATTAATTTACTCTACATATTTAGTGTCAAATTACCAAAGAATTATATTTAAAATTCGATTTATTTAAAAACAGATAAAACTATATGAAATATATAAATATGCATTTATAAATTACGCATTGATAGATTTTATAATTATTACCTGTAAAACAAATTGATCTTGTTCTTCGTTTTTGGTATATTTGTCGTTAAATTCTTCCATTAATTTTACTCCTCTTTCTGAGGTGTCGTTTACCACCCTTACTGAAGCTACAACTTCTCTCCCTTTCATGCAACTTTCTTGATTTTTCCAATCAACAGGATCAGTTTGTAGGGATCTTAAAAAAAGACCATACCTGCTAAATATATTCTACAATCAGATGCTAAGTAAATCTAAAGGAAGATTTTTATTTAGGAAATATTCCAAATTATCTTCTTTGATAAACAGTTTATTTCTTTTTTCTTCGACTTTATGCTCGGTATCCGTGGTTTCAATAGTATGTATCGGTATTTTTTGTTTTATTAATGCCTTGGCCATTTTTAATCTCATGTCATCGTTTATTCTTTCAACATATACGAAAAGACTGTACATTCCTCACTTAAACACCATAAATAATTAATAATTTTATGAATTGCTTTTCAGCAATAGATTTATCGTGGTTTGTGTATTAAAATTTTTTTTTAAGAAAATTAATGTCATTTATGGGAGCTTCAACTGCATTTGTAGTAGAAAACTATGCTTTCACATAACATTTTATTACAAAGCAACATATTAGTTTTAGTGCTTTCTCCTCTGTTGGTGTTAATTTAAATTTTTAAGCAATATATTGCTTTTCTCATCCATCTCCGTAAGTGTTGCAAAAAATGTATTCCTAGAAAAATTATTGCTAGTTCCAAAAATTCTTGGTAATCGTGACGAGGTTGATTCTCTCTAGTTTTATTTAAGGCATACTCTAAGATCTCATTTACATCATCTTTTGATATTGTTCTTACCTCTGTACCTGCCTCCCATGTCAAATATTGTGTCTGTTATGATAACGATTAAAAGAACTTGCTTAAGAATATCGTGTCGACAAGCAAAAAACATGATATCACGGTTTAGTTTTTGTTCGAGATGATAACATGCGCCGTTTAGCCTTCCTATATTACTGGCTGTCTTGTCAAAAGCAAGAGCTTTAACAGTTTCCAGTAGTGACCATCATTACTATAGTGTATCATATACAGCTGATGATATCTCTTTACCTATTCCTGATAAAAGATCTGGAACTCCTAGAAGTTGTTCTACGTTGAAAGCTGTTGATATCACCGGGAGTCGACACACTGACCATAGTTTAATTTCGAATCATTAAACCTAGATCTAACGCTTAATGTTGCTTGCTTAGGAAACTTTCCTCTACCCCTTTTAATGGACTTACAGTTGGTGACATATTTTCACTGATTTAAATTTAGTGTCTCAACGCAAGCTGTCAAAATATGAACAACATCTCTATCGCTAACCTTACATTTATCTAGTGCTGCTGAGAATCTACCTGTCAATATTTCTTTCTTAGCTAGTTTAGGTGAAACATGAGTACTCTGAAAGTACACATCACTTTCTATTTCAACGTATTCGGCGAAATCTGACGTACCTGGATTGCTAGATGATTGAATAGTTTCTGGTGTAGTTTCTGTCTGGAAGTCTTGAGTTTCACTGTTCTCTGGCAAGAATACCAAATAATTACATTCTGAAATTTACATTTCAAACTACGTTTCCTCCATATTATGACAGATAATAGTTTTGTGAAATATAATATGTAAGAAATATCAGATTGAATGTAATCGTAAATTGGTAAACAATAACAGTTATTTAAAATTGAATTACATAACTTCACTAACCTGAAACTGTAGTGGTCGAAAGTTGCTTTTCTCTTCTTTTTAATTCCTTTGATACTCGTTCAGTCTTTCGTAGTTCTGCAGCTGTTACCTTCTTATCTATACAAACATGCAACCAACACGTCCTTTTTGTCACTGCATATGTAAAAACTTTTTATCTAATCTATTTTGATCACATTCATTGCATTTGTATGGCATATATCGAACAGATCATCTAGACTAT